>JANAVB010003600.1:10030672-10269833 GCA_029216955.1 Iris pallida
CCAATATCCGTCGACTATCCGTCGGTAATTACATTTACCGACGGATTGTTGACGGATATAGTCGTCACTAAATCGATCCATTTTTGTAGTGATATGGTTAAAGGAAGAGATTGTCCGGATATACCCTAAAGATTAAGATAGCAATTTATGAGCTCACTATGGTTAACACAATTATAAGGTTACATATGTGGCCCAGTGGGAGGAATTATTCAATAATATGGACCACACATGTAAAATTAATTGTGTTTGGCTATCTAAATAATTAAGCCAAATTAAAGTGGTATATTTGGAAAATTGGCTTAAGGGTATAATTATCATGGAATTAATGTGTAGATACCGGAGATAAATCTAATTTGATGAGGGGCCAAATTAGAAATATCAAAACATATAAATATATGTATTCATTAGGGTTATGGTCCACAACTCATACGGCCACAAAGAGAGGGTTTTTTCTATTCTCTTCTGTATCACCATCAACAAAGAGAGGAACAAAGATTTCATCTTTGTTATTGAGGTCGTAGCGGGTTGGAAGATCAAACCCCATAAAGAAACGTCTGTTTTAAGATCCGTCAAGCAAAGCCAATGGATTCAGGTACGCTTCCGCAATTTAGTTTATGTTCTTCATCTCATTAATCAACATGCAATAATCTCTAACAGGCCAAAGTTTACATTTATAATTAATAGAGAAAAAATCTAGTTATGATTTATTTTTTAATTTATTTCAAAACAAACATGCATATTTTTATTTTTGACATATAATATTTTATTTTTGGCTAAACTCAACATTTGTATTTTATTTTAAACAACCATGCCTAAAAAATGATTGTGACGTAACGTTTGCCTATTCTTATAAGACAAATATTTCACATGTACCTTGTTCACATATGAGGAAAGTATTTCCCACACCAATCACTTCACAGTTAACATTCACAACCAATTATAAAATTTCAATTTTTGCCGCATAATAATAACCATCAACTTTTTCTTCTACTAAGAATGTCAATAATAATGATTAGATTGATACAAATAACTAATAGTGAACATAGCTCCTGGGCAGTCCCAAAATTCAAAGTGATAATAGGATGATGTATCAAGTAGTACTTTTTTTAATATGAAAAAAATCCAACTATATACCAAAATAGCATCACATATCTATAATATAAAGCACAGTGGATTTTTGGTCCGACCCATGTGCTTTGGTTCAACGATGATGAAAGGACTAAATTGCCCCTCTCTATAAGAGAGGAGGAGGTCCCATGTTGGGTGCGGAGCAACCGGTTGTTCCAACGGCACCCCGCCTCCAGCTCCTCTTGCACCGTCCCTCCCTCCGCCGCCTCCGCTCCATCCCCGCCCACGTCGTCTTCGCCGGCCTCTTCCGCAACCCTTTCGTCGCAAGCAGCCTCCTCCACTACGCCGCCGACGCCGACCCTTCCTTCGCCGCCTCCCTCTTCTCCACCATGACTAACCCCAACCCTTTCTCCTTCAACACCGCCATCGCCATCTCCGCGTCCCTTCCGACTCCCACACCCTCTCTTCCTTGCTCAACACCACCACCGTCGCCGCCGCCACCAGGTCGCTCCACGCACACGCCCTCCTCCTCGGATTCCGGCCTGACCCTTTCGTGCAGACTGTCCTGCTCATCGCCAACTCCCGACGCGGCTCCATTGACCACGTCCTGCGGGTGTTCGACGGAATGCCGCACAGGGACGTCTTCTCCTCGACCGTCGGCGTCTCGGGCCTCGCCACCCTCGGACGCCCCGCAACGGCCATGCGCATTTTCGCCTCTAAGAGGCCCCACGCCTTCCCGAACGCCGCCACCGTGGTCTTTGTCGTGTCCGCCTCCGCCGGGCTCGGGTCTTTAGCGCTGGCCCGGTGCCTGCACGCCTACGTCGAGAAGGCCGGGTTCGGAGGCCACGTCTTCCTCCGGAATTCCCAGGCGCTGGCCCGGTGCCTGTACGCCTATGTCGAGAAGACCGGGTTCGTGTCCGTGCCATTATGGCACGGGTTATCCACTAGTCTATAATATAAAGCACAGTGGATTTTTGGTCCGACCCATGTGTTTTGGTTCAACGATGATGAAAGGACTAAATTGCCCCTCTCCCTATAAGAGAGGAGGAGGTTCCATGTTGAGTGCGGAGCAACCGGTTGTTCCAACGACACCCCTGCCTCCAACTCCTCTTGCACCGCCCCTCCCTCCGCCGCCTCCGCTCCATCCTCGCCCACGCCGTCGTCGCCGGCCTCTTCTGCAACCCCTTCATCGCAAGCAGCCTCCTCCACCGCGTCGCCGACGTCGACCCTTCCTTCGCCGCCTCCCTTTTCTCCACCATGACCAACCCCAACCCCTTCTCCTTCAACACCGCCATTGCCATCTCCGCTGACCCACTCTCCATCTACTCCCAAATGCTCCGCCGTCGCGTCCCTCAAAACTCCCACACCTTCTCTTCCTTGCTCAACACCACCACTACCGCCTCCGCCACCAGGTCGCTCCACGCACACGCCCTCCTCCTCGGATTTCGGTCCGACCCCTTCGTGCAGACCGTCCTGCTCACCGCCTACTCCCGACGTAACTCCGCCGACCACGTCCTGCGGGTGTTCGACGGAATGTCGCAAAGGGACGTCGTCTCCTGGACCGCCGTCGTCTCGGACCTCGCCGCCCTCGGACGCCCCGCGACGGCCCTGCGCGACTTCGCCTCCATGAGGCCCCACACGCCGCCCCGAACGCCGTCACCGTGTTCTTTGCCGTGTCCGCCTCCGCTGGGCTCGGGTCCTTGGCGCTGGCCCAGTGCCTGCACGCCTACGTTGAGAAGCCCGGGTTCGGAGGCCGCGTCTCCGTCCGAAACTCCCTCACGCTGGCCCGGTGCCTGCACGCCTACGTTGAGAAGGCCGGGTTCGTGTCCGTGCCATTATGGCATGGGTTATCCACTAGTTATCATAGAACTGACACACACACACACACACACACACACATATATATATATATATATATAAAAAAAAAAAAAAAAAAAAAAAAAAAAAAAAAAAAGAAAAAAAAAAAAAATATATATATATATATATATATATATATATATATATATATATATATATATATATATATATATATATATATATCCGGAAATGACCTCTAGCCTAGTGGTTAAGAGAGATGCATGCGGCCCAAGTGGTCGGGAGTTCGAGCCTCAGTGGAGGCGAGTTCGCCACAAGTACCCATTGCTTCAAAAAAAAAAAAATATATATATATATATATATATATATATATATCAAATAAAATACACAAAATCTAAAAACTTTTCATCCAATTTTCTCTCTATTCATCGAAAATACTAAAAAAAAAAAAAAAATCGATCTAACCAATAAGAAGTGGGCTCTGTGCCTTTCTGGTATGCTACTAAGTCTAGATAACATTTTTGGCTCATCATTATCAATTTTTTTTATTGTCACTAGCTTCTTCTTCCAAAGTTCGACTCTTGATGACTCCCTAATCTCACTTGTAATAATAGGGCTCCATTCTGAACCCATTCGAAAAAGATGGCCATATTATCATGCTTCTTCTTTTGCTTCCTTGAGATCACATCGGAGTCGAAAACTATGTAAAAAGTTGCTGACTAGGAGGGAGATGAATTTGATAATAATTTGAGGATGTAGGGACATGATTTTGGAAAGTCTACATTGTATCATTAGCCCAGGAGTCTCTAAAAGATTTCCAGTGACACGATCATTTCCAAAGATCAAGTTCAACTCGTTATAGTATTTGACTACTGCGTCTCTAAATTTTGTGTTGGGATCGGTAACGCCTACGAAGCGCTCTGATCCACGTGTCTGGAATTGACCACAGTAGAAATTATGCCTACGAAGCGCTGGATCCCAACATTTTGCTGTCTCAGATTTACTCTGAAAATAAAACATTAAAATGATCAACAAATTGCTTCAAAAAAAAAATGATCAACAATAAAAAAATAAACATATACTCTGATCCCAGACATTAATATATAGAAAGTGACTGACTTTTAATCTAGAAATACAAGCTTCATGAATATGAATAAAATGACTTAGACAAGCTTCGTGAATATGTGTTGGATGCGAAAATAATATCCAGGGAGTTTAGAATTTAGAAGTGTTTTAATATTTTGCCAACTGATAATAAAATTCAAAGGAGAAAAATATCACTCAAAGGGATCCCTTCCATGGTAAAGTGAACTCTACTAATGTTCCTAAAGAGAGAAGGTAGATTACTGACAATCCAATTGAGTTACACATCGTCTGACATCTTACTGCAAAATCAAATGAGTTGAGTATCATTTCACCATATGAATTCCAAAAAAAAAATTGAAGTCAAAGATTCATGATCAACCTTTCCAAAAACTTTCGATCGTTTGCACAATTTCTCATAGAGGGGAGCTTAACCATTATCATGTCAAAGTTTCGATAAAATAAACTCAAGAACCTTACGGATTTGTAAAACTCGTAAGGGCGGAGCCAGAAATTTATTTTAAGGGGATGTTGAGAGTAGGAAGAAAAAAAATTCATATAATAAACCAAAAAATAAAAAATTCATAAAAATCAACAATCTACACATGAAACAAACTCGAACCTACCAAATAAACATCCAACCACCACTCTACCAATTGAGCTAGACTGCTCCTTACTGGTATATGTGATAATATAGTTTTAGCTCTAGTAAAAAAAAAAATAGTCCAGTCTAAAATCCGGGCCAGCCCAGCTTATGTTCCACCACTAAGCGTAAATATGTATTAGTAGGTTCCATATAATATTGGGGTAACTTCGTATGTAGTCTAGCTGCATAGTCACGTGCTGACCCTACGTATTTTGGGACATGAGCATGACAGTCCAGATTTGTTCGGGATTAGGGAAGTTCAAATAGGTCTTTCATAAGACTAATCAATCATCATAAGATCATAAGATGAGAGTTCTCAAAGGTTGCAGATTTTCAGTAATCTCTTTTGTACTCATTGTAATGTAGTTCCATTTATTGAAGTATTACGGTGATTCCTGTAGATCGGGGAGAAGTTTGCAATGAGTTGGTGAATCTTCTTATTTTATTAGTAGAGGTTTTTTCGAGTTGTAGTATGATCATCCCGTAGATTTTTTCGTCAAAGTTTTCCACGAAAATATCCTGGTGTTTGCATTGTGCTTTCTGTGTGAATTTTGTCTATTTGGTTTTGTGCGACTTTTCTTCGATCCCCTTCAGGTCATGTCGGTTTGGGGGAACGAATTCTACGTTTCGTTCCCAACAGAGTAGTATTGGAGATAGGTTTTGTTGATACCAATATAGTCATATCAGAGCTGTGGTTAACAGAGTTGTGTTAGAGCATAGGTTATCATGTGTCAGAAGTTGATAGTCAAATCGAATAAAAAGATTGATGTGAAGTCAGTGCGCATAATAAACCTAAACGGTTCAAATTATCCCTATTGACGGAGCAAGATAGAAGATTTGATGTGTGTCAAGGAGCTAAAGCTTTCGATTTTTGCTTCCGATAAACCCAGTAAGAAATCCTAAGAGGACTGAAATTTTAAGCATATACATGTGTATGGATATATTACGAAATTTGTGGATAAGAATGTGTATAATCACATTGCCAATATTGAGCACACAAATACGTTGTGGGAGAAGTTGGAATCCTTGTCTACAAAGAAGACCGGGGTAAAAAAAAAAATTATTCCTGATCCGAGAGATGATGGGTCTCATGTACAAGGTGTTGGCACGTTGGTTATGGTCATACCCGATTTCAATAACTGACAAGAACTCTTGTTCGATACAACAAATATACTACTGTGTATGACTAATGAACAAACATATTGCTATGTTGCATCAAATCAAATCTTTGCCAAGCCACAAAGAATAATTTGTTGATCAAATCATTCTTTCTATTTTGTTATGTATTTTTCAATTTATTGAGTCTCAAAAAAATGTACGGTTGTACGAGATTGGCACATGGCTCAGTTACAAGTCCACTTACAAAATAGTCTACCCAATCTATTTCTTTGATCACTCCACATATAAATCCAGTCCACAATTCAAAAAGCCCAAAACCCAAGCCCACTCTACACTTGATCCAATCTGGAAACAGGGCAACCAAACTCGGATTGAGTTCTGCCCGAACACGGACCGAACTCGGTCACCCTCATCCAGTATCCCATTGGTCAGGTTACCCTGTTGAATCAGCTCCAACGTTCAATTTTTTGAACGTTAGGCAACCGAACTCTGCCCGAGTTTGGTCCCAAAAAAATACTATAAATAGAGTTGAGATTGTCATTCCTTTCACTCAACCCATTCCATATCTTCTCTTCTCTATCTAAAGTGTTTCGAGCTTTACACTTTCCAACCAAAGCCTTTTCGGTTCGATCTAAAAGTTGGTTCGAGTTGTAAAGAAGGTTTAAAAATAATTTTGTTTTCATCATGTTCCTGAAGTCGACAAGTCCTTCGGATTAAAGGCTTGTAGGTTGAAGTAGTTGTAGGTTGAAGTAGTTCTCTCAGGATAAAAAGCATTTGTTGTAAGGAGATGCAAGCACTTCGGATTCAAAGCTTCTGTTTCAGTGCATAATAGGTTCAACATCGAGCTAGAGTACTCGAGACTGGACTAGTCCTTTCAGAGGAAAACCAGTATAAACCTCAGTATTTGTGTTTGCTTTCTCTACTCATTTACATCACGCATTTGCTTATATACTGCTTATTTCATATTAGTTTGATTATTGTCATAAATTTTTTTAAGTGAGGATTATTATTTCACTGCACACATGCACTCAATTCACCCCCTCTCTAGAGGTGCTCAATGATCCTACAATTGGTATCTGTAATACCCCAGTCCCAGAATATGTTGGACTGGGAGATCGTATATATGCCAACTACGTATCGATAGGACTCCAGCCCAGCTCGATTACATATAAGCTATCTAAAATACACTATAATGTTATAACAACTACCTATATCTCAATCCACTGAAGATAAGCTCTTGTATGAACCAAGTATACTAATGCTGGTCAGGCATTAACATACCGGTTCCTACAATTAACAGAAAAAGATAATATGCAATAAAGTGGACCAAACTTTATTGCCATTATCTTGAACAAGCTTCAGAAGAAGAATTAAGCTTGTAAAACTAGGCTATACGACAGCATGGTCAATGTAAAATAAAACAAGATATTGGACGAATATGAAAACGAACTAAATTTATATACTTGAAATCATGGAGAAACAATCATCAATCCTCCATCTAATCTACAAATGAGCTCAACAAACCTGGAGAGATCAGCAAGTCCTCAGGGGACTAGCAAGATACATATAAATATGCCAAAATATAACAGTACAACATATGCAAGGAAAATAAAGAAATAAGCAAGAAGAATCAACTAAGGCACAAGGAACTAAGGCACCAAGAAACTAAGATACAATAAAACTAAGACACTGGCATGCCATACTAGTCGTAGCTAACGGGTCAATCCTATAAACTGTAGTCATGGCAAGCACTCCCAATCTATAGTATCTCAATCGTAGTCAAGGCAAGCACTCACAACCAAGATTGTATCCATTCATAGTATCAAGGTCAAATAATCCTATAGACCGTAATCAAAGTAAGCACTCATAATCTATAGAATGGAACAAGTCAAGTCCTACTCAAGTCAAGTCAAGTCAAGGAAACAGTGGTGTAGGACTAGACAACTACATCAGGGAACACATATGAACATGAAGAGCAATATAACGAAAATTAAATATAACAGAAAACAGGTACATGCAGGTAAGCTAGAAATAAGATAAGGTAAAACTAGAACAAGATAAGTAAACTAAACACATGATAAGACAGTCAAGAATATAACAATATGAGAAAAATAAATAACATGAAACTAAAGGACATGCATATAAACTATATTGTACAACTTGGCAAGGTATACTTGCCTAGTGGTAATGCGTAGAACCAACAATATGCAATCACACAGTGACCCACAAAAGTCAAACTCCCGCAAACATCTCTGGATACTGAAATTGTAGTGTCCCGTCCCGCAAAGTCAATCGGAGAAATCGAAACGCTGACGGCGTTCGGCCTTAGCCTTACAACGGCTGCTCGAAGACTCGCTCGATCGAGGCGACTCCTCGCTCAGGTGGGGTAGTTTCGATGAACTTGCCTCATCTTAGCCTTCACTTAATAACTCGCATGATTTCAACTTGCACAAGTAGGCTAATATAAAAGCTACGAACGCACATACCTAAGGGAATAATTCCGACGGGTCGGAATGTCTTAGAACATGGAAAATGGTCCCATGGTCTGCTTAGAAGTTCGCTCAGCGTGTTTTGAAAATGAAACTCGATCCTTCGTCCCGTGGCTTGGGAGAAGGAAGTTGGCCTAAGTTGCTAAGTTGCCACGACGCTCGAGTTAGCCTAAGTCATAGGCGTCGCTCGCATGAATGCTTGATATAGCATGCACGGTCCCGTCATTTTGCCCCAACACTTGAATTAGCCTAAGTTATAGGCATCGCCCGTGTGAATGCTTGATAAAGCATGCACGGTACCGTCGTCCAAGGCTTGGCATAGCCTTCGCATGTCCCATGGGTTAAGTCTTCTTGCACGGCTTGTTGGCTTAAGTCTAGGTACCCAAGAACTTGGTTGTTCAAGTCGAACGCGTGCACGGCCCGTCCTCTCGATGCGACGCTCGGCGTAGCCTTTGCTCGTCGAGTCGTTGCCCGAATAAGTTAGACAAAAGTTGTGTTGGGCTATCGAAGCCATTTCTAGCACTGTCCCGCTCTATCTGCGGTTGTCAAGTCGCGTAGTCCCTCGAGAACAAGGCTCGTCATATAAAGTATATGACTTGAGCGATAGCGTTGCCTATAGAACCAGGCCTGTCTAAGGCACGAGCCACGGTGGATTTAGTAAAGAGTATGCCATGGACAAAGGAAGTCCACGCGACTGATTATCGCCGAGATCGGTCCCGCTACTTGGGAGTCTCGATAAGCCTCGTTCATGCGAGATCGGTCCCGCTACTTGGAAGTCTCGCTAAGTCTTGATAAGTCTCACACACGAGATCAGTCCCACTACTTGGGAGTCTCGATAAGAAAGTTCACGAGATCGGTCCCGCTACTTGGGAGACTCGATAAGTCTGGATAAGCAAGCACGCGAGATCGGTCCCGCTACTTGGGTGTCTCGATAGAAAGAGGAAAAGCATGTTCATGGTTAAGGAAGGACTTGATAGATCGAGTTGAGTCTGTATGGTCATTGGACAACTTGTCGACAAAGTGTAGTCTTCTCGAGTGATCGTCGGGGCACCAGGATCATGCCTGCCCGAGAGAAGCGAGACGGCTCAAAGTAGGATGCTGGATAACCGCATGGAAGATTCGGCACCTCCGGGCTAGCTACCGCGGAGGGACGGTCCGATATCACCGAGCCGGGTCTAAGATAGCTTGACATTGCCAGTGACCACTCATGTAGATGGGTTGGCAGAATAGCGGCACACCGCGTGTATGCCTTTGGATTGAGTCTAGAACTTGAATGCATGTCTAGTCGGTAACACAATATCTGGGCCTAAGATTAGGCTGCATCATAGGCACCATGCTTGGCACGATACTTGGAGTCGGGATGTTCATGAAATCGATACTAGGTTTGACAAGTCATGTCCAAGTTGATTTATGAGTCGAACAGGAAGACCGCAAGGCGGTGGCATGGATAAGTCTTGATAAGTTGCGAGGCACGGCCTCAATTTTGATGCACGAACAAGTCTAAGCAAGGTCTAGAGGCACGACCTGCACGAGTCGTCCCCCTGACGTCGTTGGCACAAGAAAAGGGTCGAGAGGCACTTAAGTTTAAGTGAAAGTCTTGGCACGGTCGAATTCGTATAAGTTTCTCCTCGGCGAAGCACTGTCTCGAATATGTTGAAGTCACGAATAGAGTATAGCACGACCCTGCCATCCCGAGTTGAAGTTCGGTCAAGTATATAAGCGATGAGGCACTGCCTCGATCGTAATACACATTGGCATTATAGTACGACCTTGTCGTGGCACATCGGTTTGGTCAGAAGTCCACGTCTTAAAACTGATCCTAAGGCAAGACTAGAAAGACAATCGTAAAGGGACTTCTATTGCACAAAAGTAAATGAACGTGTCGGTTTTGTATGGGTGGGCGAGGAGCTCACTCCACCAGTACAGTTGAGTACTAACACCCACACAGTTTTTCATGTGCAGGCACAGGTAGAAGCTCGTGGCCCAGAGCTCGCTTGGACGTGTCGAGGCACGGAGTTCCTTGGCGATGTGAAGCATGTGATCGCGTGAAGTCAAGACTTATACGAGACATAATGTATGGACATTGCCTTCCGAAGCTTCCGCTGGCTCAAGCATTGAAATCGAGAGATGAGAGAGAGCAGAGTGACTTGTAAAATGGGAGAAAAGTGAGCCTGGGAGACTTGTAATCAAGGCCTTGCGCCCATTGTAATATCATTGTTCAATACCAATAAAGAGTACTTTTGAATAACTTGTGTGTTGCTTCTAAATTTCTACTGCATGTTTCAGTGTTTCTGCTCGGAACTTTTGTGCGACGACCCCGTCGCAGCCGCTGTAATCGGCCGTTATGGAACCCGCCTTGCACGAGCGCAATCTAGGCTCGTGCGGCATCATGCCTTAGCGAGGACGATCGCTCCTACGGGAGCGGGGCGTGACATAATGGTATCAGAGTACGGCTTTACGTCCTTGAACTTCAAGTCGAATCTCTCAATTTTGAAAGCTCGTTCATGATAAAAGACGTGTGCGCTCTCTCTCAAATGTCCCTCGGCATGTCCATACAATAAGTCTAAATATTTTCAAAAGCTCGTACAAGCGTTCAATCGAACGCATCGGTAGGCCATCGCCGGACGCATCGGTAGGCCTTTGTGCCGAACAATATCAAACTTGACTTGATAGAAAACTCGCGCTAAAGTTAGCAAGTTGCACGCGTGCCTAAATAGCTCTACGTCCACATTAGCAAATAAGCGTGCAAACTCGAGTATAGTCCGCACGGGCTGGCTATTCGCACGGCCTTTTGGCTAAGTTGTGCCGCGTGTCGCACACCTCGATTTTCTGGTGCAATCGAATCGCGAGCAATATTAAGTATCACTCGGTCGGGAACGGAGATACACTTAGAGTGTATATCGACAAGAACGCTAACAAACTAAT
This sequence comes from Iris pallida, assembly GCA_029216955.1. Taxonomy (NCBI): domain Eukaryota; kingdom Viridiplantae; phylum Streptophyta; class Magnoliopsida; order Asparagales; family Iridaceae; genus Iris; species Iris pallida. The sequence goes on from JANAVB010003600.1 coordinate 10,041,818, forward strand.
GCTTAGGCATGCACGAAAGATTAGATTAGATTTTGAGGAATAGTACGAACGACTTAGTACGTTGAGACGACACAAACGATTACGCTAGAGATTCGTCGGACGAATCTGAAAGATGTGTTAGCGAGTAACACGAACGTAATTTTTACTAGAATGGATGGCTCGAATCCTGAGTGGTGTATGGTTTGTCTTAGAAAATCGTTCGAGCAAAATTGAGGATTAAGGGAACAACGAGTATGTCGACGAGACGATGCGATCGTGCAAAGCCTTAGAACGCGTTACGCTTAGTTGGTCGTGACTTCGTATGTCCCGAACGAGATGTCATTCGGACAACTGGTTAATGGGCAGCGCGAGTTAGAAAGCGATTAGGAACGACGTACAAAAGTGATCGTCTTGATCGAGGAAATCTAGTAAATCACACGTACGATTTCGGATTGAGTCAAATGAAGTGTGACTTGAGTTTTGGACAACGAGCTTGAAACTAGCTTGAGGAATAGCGATCGAACTTGATCTTGAATATCGAAGAGATTGTGGTATATCCAACTCGGATAACAGCATTAGTGCACGACTCGAAGTTCGTTGCAAAAGGAAGATCGTCAGGTTACGTACATCATCGATGGTATTGGGGCATATCAAAGATCGATGTGCGATAACTCGGGGGTAATCTGATTCGAGAAATGACGATCGTGTAAAATGTCATTATTCTGCTGGATGTTATCCTCAGGATGTTGGAACACGTCGAGGAAAATATAGACTGGGCTCGAGGATTTTCTAGTTGAACGAATGACGGTCAGACTATCAAACAGAGATCTGGGCTTGGATAAAAATGAAAATGTTTGGATTTGCTTCATTGACAACAACAACGTTGACGTTCTTGTCTTATGCAAGCGCAACTCCAGCCTCGCACATACATCACGCCGATTAGGGCGATCACTCCGCATGAGCGCTGGTATGGTGATTCATACAGCGGGGGTGATCGAACTTGTACGATGCGGCCATATGATTACTTCGACTTATGGTTTGATGCGAAGGTGGACTCGAGAATACTTAGTATGCTTGACGATTGAACTTGAGGATTGAGTAGGTACAATTCGTGTTTCAAAAATAAATTAGTCTAGACTCAAACAAGAGTTACGCCCCGATGAGAATGATTATTCCGTGGGAGCGTGGCTTGGTGATTCATGAACCACCATGGATAATCGGACTCGCGTAAGATTGGGGCACAATATATTGTCAAAGCTAGATGACCTCATGATCGAGTACATGAATTGGTTAGAATTGGTGAATCGAATGGGTTCGAATTTGCATAACGAATGCCTTGATGCGAGTTAGGTGATCGTGCTCAATGTTTAAAAATCTGAGTGACGCAAGCTTGGGTAGAAAATCCCTTACTATCGACTTTGGTTTGACCCTAGGATTGGGGTCAGTGTTGGTATTATTGTTGGGGAACTATGATTCCAATCCTGACATTGACTTAGCCTTGAGAAATGGCCTAGCGGTTAGGCGAGACGCCCTGTTTCAAGAGTTAGCAATCGAAAGATTGATCTTGAGGATTGGTATGGATGGATAGAGTAAATCAAGAGTATAGGAATGCCCCTCACGAGATTCGGGTGACACGTATGTATTTCAGTGATGCCTGAATATGTGCACGATGCGACTCGAATGAGAATGACGAATTCTCTATCATGCGGCTTGGCTGAATGCATGTATTTTGGGGACGCCTGGAATGCGTGCACGATCCAGCCAAGTGATACGTTGAGTTCAAATGAGACTTGAGAAATGGAAGAGTGTCGAGGATTTAGAATCGTGTTAAAGGAAAATTTGATAATAGTGCGTGCGTGGCTCGGAATCGAAGAAACGCGTAGGCGGAGTGTGTACGATAAATTATGGCGTACCTCGCTCGACTGTTATGGTCCCGTGTCTGGGCACGATTAAGCTTGGCCATAGAATTGGTAGGATGGCTTGCCTTCAGGAAAGTCTCGAGGACGAGAATTGTTCTGAGTGGTGTATGTTTTAGTGCCCCGTCCCGCAAAGTCAATCGGAGGAATCGAAATGCTGACGGCGTTCGGCCTTAGCCTTGCAACGGATGCTCGAAGACTCGCTCGGTCGAGGCGACTCCTCGCTCAGGTGGGGTAGTTTCGATGAACTTACCTCATCTTAGCCTTCACTTAATAACTCGCATGATTTCAACTTGCACAAGTAGGCTAATATAAAAGATACGAACGCACATAGCTAAGGGAATAATCCCGACGGGTCAGAATTTCTTAGAACATAGAAAATGGTCCCACGGTCTGCTTAGAAGTTCGCTCAGCGTGTTTTGAAAATGACACTCGATCCTTCGTCCCGTGGCTTGGGAGAAGAAAGTTGGCCTAAGTTGCTAAGTTGCCACGACGCTCGAGTTAGCCTAAGTCATAGGCGTCGCCCGCATGAAGGCTTGATATAGCATGCACAGTCCCGTCATTTTGATCCAGCACTTGAATTAGCCTAAGTCATAGGCGTCGCCCGCGTGAATGCTTGATAAAGCATGCACGGTCCCGTCGTCCAAGGCTTGGCATAGACTTCGTATGTCCCGTGGGTTAAGTCGTCTTGCACGACTTGTTGGCTTAAGTCTCGGCACCCGAGAACTTGGTTGTTCAAGTTGAACGCGTGCACGGCCCGTCCTCTCGATGCGAAGCTCGGCGTAACCTTTTCTCGTCGAGTCGTTGCCCAAATAAGTTAGACAAGAGTTGTGTTGGGCTATCGAAGCCATTTCTACCACTGTCCCGCTCTATTTGCGGTTGTCAAGTCACGTAGTCCCTCGAGAACAAGGCTCGTCGTATAAAGTATATGACTTGAGCGATAGCGTCGCCTATAGAACCAGGCCTGTCTAAGGCACGAGTCACGGTGGATTTAGTAAAGAGTATGCCATGGACAAATGAAGTCCATGCGACTGGTTGTCGCCGAGATCGGTCCCGCTACTTGGGAGTCTCGATAAGCCTCGTTCACGCGATATCGGTTCCGCTATTTGGGAGTCTCGCTAAGTTTTGATAAGTCTCGCACACGAGATCGGTCCCGCTACCTGGGAGTCTCGATAAGTCTCGATAAGGAAGTTCACGAGATCGATCCTGCTACTTGGGAGTCTCAATAAGTCTGGATAAGAAAGCACGCGAGATCGGTTCCGCTACTTGGGAGTCTCGATTGAAAGAGGGAAAGCATGGTCATGGTTAAGGAAGGACTTGATAGATCGAGTTGAGCCTGCATGGTCATTGGACAACTTGTCGATAAGGTGTAGTCTTCTCGAGTGATCATCGGGGAACCGGGATCATGTCGGCCGGGGAGAAGAGAGACGGCTCAAAGTAGGATGCTGGATAACCGCATGGGAGATTCGGCACCTCCGGGCTAGCTACCACGGAGGGACGGTCCGATATCCCCGAGCCGGGTCTAAGATAGCTTGACATTGCTAGTGACCACTCATGTAGATGGGTCAGCAGAATAGCGGCACACCGCGTGTATGCCTTTGGATTGAGTCTAGAACTTGAATGCATGTCTAGTCGGTAACACAATATCTGGGCCTAAGATTGGGCTGCAGCATAGGCATCGTGCTTGGCACGATACTTGGCGTCGGGATGTTCATGAAATCGACACTAGGTTTGACAAGTCTTGTCTAAGTTGATTTATGAGTCGAACAGGAAGACCGCAAGACGGTAGCATGGATAAGTCTTGATAAGTTGCGAGGCACGGCCTCAATCTTGATACACGAACAAGTCTAAGCAAGGTCTAGAGGCACGACCTATACGAGTTGTCCCCTTGACGTTGTTGGCACAAGAAATGGGTCTAGAGGCACTTGAGTTTAAGTGAAAGTCTTGGCACGGCCAAATTCGCGTAAGTTGCTCCTCGGCGAAGCACTGTCTCGAATATGTTGAAGTCACGAATAGAGTAAGGCACGACCCTGCCGTCCCGAGTTGAAGTTCGGTCAAGTACATAAGCGATGAGGCACTGCCACGATCGTAATACACGTTGGCATTATAGCACGACCATGTCGTGGCACATCAGTTTGGTCAGAAGTCTACGTCTTAAAACTGATCCTAAGGCAAGACTAGAAAGACAATCGTAAAGGGACTTGTATTGCACAAAAGTAAATGAACGTGTCGGTTTTGTATGGGTGGGCGAGGAGCTCACTCCACCAGTACAGTTGAGTACTGACACCCATACAGCTTTTCATGTACAGGCACAGGTAGAAGCTCATGGCACGGAGCTCGCTTAGTTGTGTCGAGGCACGGAATTCCTTGGTGATTCGAAGCGTGCGGTCGCGTGAATTCAAGACTTATACGAGACATAATGTATGGACATTGCCTTCCGAAGCTTCCGCTGGCTCAAGCATTGAAATCGAGAGATGAGAGAGAGCACAGTGACTTGTAAAATTGGAGAAAAGTGAGCCTGAAAGACTTGTAATCAAAGCCTTGCGCCTATTGTAATATCATTGCTCAATATCAATAAAGAGTACTTTTGAATAACTTGTGTGTTGCTTCTAAATTTTCGCTGCATGTTTCAATGTTTCTACTTGGGACTTTTGTACGACGACCCCGTCGCAGCCGCTGTAATCGGCCGTTATGGAACCCACCTTGCACGAGCGCAATCTAGGCCCGTGCGGCATCACGCCTTAGCGAGGACGATCGCTCCTACGGGAGCGGGGCGTGACATAAATAGGCATCACCAACGTATTTGGTATAAGAAAAATATCTTTGTTTGACTACCCATAAGTCCAATTCTAGACACAGGGGCCAAACGATAATTTTGGATCAAAACATGGTCCGTCGTTTGACCCGTTTTGCACCAAAAAATGTGCCAGAGCCTATGGACTCTAAAGTCAATAAATTATATACTTACGAGTCCAATTTTTTGATATGAACTCAACAGTATGTCCATATTTGAATTCTGATGAGCCGTGCACAAAATCACCCGTTAAGTCGAATCGTAGGCCCGCCAAAATAAAATTTTGGTCGACCTTCTCAAAATCGGACCAAACTGGCTCACAGGACCATAAAAATGACACGAGTCCAGTGGTACAAGTTTTGTTGCGATGTGATGCATGTGCACTAAGTAATTAGGATTTTTGCAAAGTGGTCGGTACGGCATACCTCGACCAATTCGAATTCGTAGCGCACAGGCAACCAATTTGACTTCCGTCAAAGTTCACACATCCGTAACATCCATACGCACCTTTCGATGCTCTCGAATTATGTCACGACCCGCTCCCGAATAATCGGACACGAGTCGGACACGTCCAGCCTATGTTGGAAGACTCAACGTAGTAAGCTGTACCAAGCTAGGAAAACTAACAAGTCAATATGAATAAGTACAAATCACAGTATCTATAAACGATCCCAGAAAGATCACCATAATCCACAAGTCCATATAACCTAAAGGTACCAGAGTCAACAGGAATGAAATACGCTATGAACTCTAAAAAATTATCTTGGAGTAAAGCTAAATAGTCTAAACCTGAAGCCTCTAGCTAAGTCATGTCTCCATCCTGCTCAGCTAAGATCCCGGGCTCTGGCCGATAAGGTAGAACAATATCCTGTAAGTACACCTATAACATATCCAGTCAGGAGTGGAGCAAAGTATAATTCTAGGTAATGAACAAGAACATCATGATATGGAAATGAGTCAGGAGAACATGAAATATAAACTACAGAAAAAGAACATAAAAGTACAGGAATGTAAATATAGGAAGTACAGGAAATAAAGTACAAGAAGTAAATCCTGAACCTGAAGTACAAGACATGACATGTGCACAATATTTAAAATACAAATAGCCTATGTGACCGGCTGGGGTAAATACAAGAATAAGCACAGGAGCACAGAAATAATGGTACGACTTAGGACCCACGTACGCAGTGCGAGACTAAGCTATCAACATGAATTTCTAATCTCTGGATTTGGTCACATAGCTAGTATATTTCTCCTTCCCGACCACAAGTAAGCACAAGAACATGAAAATACAGGAGAACATGATATCGTGTCATGACGTATCACAGGAAAAACACAGGATATGAATGTAAATGAACATAAACCATAGAATGTACTTGTCTTGCTCAGGGAGATCGGGAAAAGGAAGTAAAGCTAGACATCCACCTGAAGGTATGTAAAATTTGGTTAAGCTTCTAAACCACATTGCTAACTAGTTAATGATTATTTCTAACACTAAGCTACATATAGACATAGACTAGTCGAGGAGACCTTATCAAAAATAGTCTTAGTAAACTTAGTATCATAATACAACTTATAGTCCTAACTAAGCTTACTCAAATACTAATCCACTAGGTTTTTATCAAAAGGTTTCTGAATACTGCTAACTGCTAGCAGTATCACAACTATGGTTCCAACTTATATATAATTACAAGGATAGACTTCCACCATCAATTGTTCAATTTAGTCTTAATGTAACAAGCCTTAAACTCATCTCAGGATCCATGTTTCTTAATATCAGTTAAACTAAGATAAAACTAGAATTCAATTTAGGCAACTAACATAACTATACTTAAGCTACTACAAACCATTACCTTCACCATGCCCAACATATCTACCACACTTATTTATAGTCATCCCAGCTAGCAGTAGATAATTACATGCTCACAACCATTGCCTCCAGCTTAAACTTCATATTAACTAACTTGCTTATTCAGACTTCTACCATACTATCAAAGATATTCATGAAAGCAATCCACAACAATCTAACCCAACCACATTACTCTTAAAATACAAGAAACCTTGTCATTCTTCTTTCAATTTATCACATACTTCAACAGAACTAGCCACAAAAGAAATGATGCAAAACCGAATGTGATGAGTACACACCCAACATGGATGTTTGAACACAGCAAAATAAAGGAGTTCCAACTACAAAAACCCCATTTCATCAATCGAACACAACCGAGCCAAAGAAAATTATACAGAATAAGTAAAATGTCCAACGGCTAACAAATTTCTAATGTAAAGTCTACCACATTGCAGTTCAGTTATCAGAGAGAAGATGCAGAGAAATAGTTATACAATTTAGATTTCAAAAATGACTCCCGCTTTTGGCTCCTAACCCACGCAAATACGGACACATAGATGATCACGAACTGTGCTACGGACACGCTGACATGCAGGGCCGGCCCTGGGGCCGTGCCAATAGTGCGGCCGCACAGGGCCTCCAATTTTTTGGGGCCTCAAAAAGATATTATGGTTAGTTTTGTAATTTTATATTTTAAGTTATTCCATTTCTTCCTCAATTCCTACTCTACAATCCCTCCAAGACTTCCAATTCTTGGATCCCTATTCCCTAATGACTTTAAGATTCATATTTGTAATCATACAAAAAATTAGGATTTCTTAAAGATATTGCTCTGACCGGTGTGTTAAATTGTTAATTGCTATTTTGTTTCTAAAGATCCCTCAATTGTTAAATGAATTTATTTTCTACAATAATGATCAGATTTTTTTATATATGTAATTCAAGAATTTGGATGTGCAGGCTTAGTATTTATTTAAGAAATAATGATGTCGAAGACCGGAGCTCTTGGTCTTGCATCAGGTGACTCAGGTCCATAGCCAGTCCTATGATTTACGGGACCTATGATAAAATCTAAAATTTGGACCATTTTTCTCACATAAATAAATTTTTTTAGCATTTTTACAAGCAAAATCATAATTAAGCTATCAAAATCATCAATCAAGCTACCATATTTTTTTCGATTGAGTTGGCATTTTTGTTGCTTCCAGATTGGGTCTTTGTTTTTTTTTTTGTTTTTTTGATATACCTAGTCTATTGTAAAATTACGGTACTTCCAAAATTGGGGGCCCATGATGGTTGCCCACCTCGTCCGTGCCCTGGGCTGGCCCTACTCAGGTCTTGGAGGCTCTAAATTGTGTGATTACATTTTACTTCTCATTTGGGTATTGATCGTTATTCATTTTATTATATGTTTTTATCAACAGAAATATTTGAGGCCAGATTTAGACAATTTAACGGTCAGTACGTCTTTTATCTAAAACATCTTTACATACTATGTAATGTGCTTGAATATAGATAATTTGAGCTTTAGTTATTTTGTTTATTAACTACATATAGATTCAGTTATAATATACAATCAAGAGTATTTCTAGAGATTTTGATAAAAATATATAATAATATATTTAAAAAATATGAATAAATAAATTTAGGGTCATATTTTAAAATTCGCACAGGGCCTTTAATTATTAAGGACCGGCCCTGCTGACATGAACACCTAACCGAACTCAGCAAGCTTCTGACACGCACGCACGCAAACCCAACCATCCTGAATACTGGACACACTAAACACCATTAAGTTCTACAGAAAAAATACTCTACCATGCCACAATATAGGGAATTACCTGAAGGTAAGTGTACGGCTAAAAGAATAACCCGAGCCCGGTGTCAGACACAATACTATGTATCTCCTGATATAAATAGGCCTGGTTCAAGCAATTAATCGAATGGTGGGTGAGCATGATCTTCAAAGGATTATTGGTGTCCTCCAAAGCATAACCAAGCAAAAATTCTCAGAGAACAAAAGAAATCGACAAGCGATATCAAGAATTACTCACAATTGAAAGTACAGTAAAATGCTGCCGAAATTCTCGATCGATCAATCGTTCGAAATAAACCTCTATCCGTCGACAAGAAGAACGAACTCATCAAGAACCATAAAAAACTGAACTAAAATCTAGAAAGAAATCTGGAAGATCAATGTTTACCAATGGTGATCTCCTCGTAGCTCTGCTCGTCCGCGGGAAGAACTGATTGCCGCTCCAATTGGTCTCAAGCTTCTCAGGACTCGCCATTGGCCGTCCTCCTCATGAAGAAGGTAGTTCGAATCGATCGATTCAGATCTGGTTTGGCCAAGAGAGGGAATCGAAACTTCACTTCTTTCAAGAGCACTTCAAATCCATTCCCCAACACGAACAGACTTAAGATCGACACTTACCAGTTCGTCGCCGTTAAGAGGAAGAACAACTGCCAGAGGAGCGGTCATGCGTCTTTCAGGAGGATGTTCGCCGGAGATCCGCCCACGCGTTGCTGACCAGGAGAAGCCATCGTCGTTCAGAGGAGAACGCCGATCGTTACGGGGATGAGCGCACCGCCGCTCGCCGAGGTGGAGGGAACCTCTATGCCATCATCGTCGGGAAACCGACCCCTCAATTGTGGTGGAGGGATCGCCAGGTCGCCGGCCGTCATGGTGGTGCTCACGTTACCATGGCCAGCGCTGCTGAGAAGGAGAGCTTCGCCATGTTAGGGTTAGGGCTTGGAGACGGATTTGTGGAGGAAGAGCTCTGGTCCTAAATATATGAGGAGAAAAATAAGAGTAGGGAGAGTGTGAGCGGTGAGCTTTAAATATAGGATTGGGTTGAGGATTGGGTTGGTTAATAGACTTGGAGGAAAAGAAAAAGGAAGCATTGGGCTGCCATCTCTACTGGGCTTTGAGCAAGGCCAGTTAAAGCAGTATTCTGAAAAAGAAAAGTTAAGAATTGGAAAAAAATAAGCATTACAGCTATTCTTCTCCTAAAATATCATAAGGATGTTTTATTAAACAAAAATTTAATATTCCTAGAAAATAATTAAAAATAATTATGTCTAGAACTATAAGAATAAAAAAATACCTTATTTCAGGAAAAGCGGGGTTACAGGTTACGACCAAGTCGCTCGGATTGTCGGGACGGACCCTGTATTGAGAAATTTCTATGTTTTAAAATAGTTTTTCATCGATTTTCAACTCGACTTTTCTTCTTATTTACTATTGGAAAATTAAAGCTATAAACAGTGTTTCGATGTCAGTTAGGTTTTTTTAAAACTATTCATACACTTTTCCAAAAATATCCATGATTTGAGAGGAATCTGACATCCAAGTTAGGGTTTTAACATGAAAAAAAAACTATTTTTTGCACGGTGTATCAGTGAGTTTTTCGAGATTTTACAGAGATTTCTTCATCGATTTATGGCATCTAATATTAGAACTAATTGATGGGGTTCCTAGATGGTCATCTAGGCTTTGCGTACGAACTTATAGATTCCAAAACGACTGAACTAATACGAAGAAAATCGAAGGAGAAGTCAAGTACCTTAATGTCAGGTTAAAAAAGGGCAATCCCCATTTTTGCGTAGTTTTCGGCTACTACAGTAGCTCCGGCAGCGTTCCACAACGGCGGTGGTGAGTCGGGTAGTCCAGGGAAGTTCGGGGATGACTTCGGGGTGATCATGAATTCGAGTGGCGAGGGTTTCTTTAATTTCTCTTTCACGATCTTTTTTTATGTATAGGTTTTGAATTCGTAGGTTAGATTTCGATCTGAATATACTAAGAGTTTAAATCAAGATTTTTACTAGATTTAGTCCAATCTGGTAGAGAATCATACCAGGTTTTTTTGAGGAATTTTTATTCAAATTCGAGGGACTTGTGTTAAAATATTTAAATTTAGTTTTGTGTAGAAATTTGTGCTAAAATACATGTATGCATAATATTAGGAGTGCGAAATAATAATAATAGCAAATACTTAAATTAATGCATAGTATGGGTGTAAGTTTATATGATATATTTATATGCATATATGTATGTGTGTATGTGTTGATTTATAAGGTGTATATATTTATATATACATATATGTGGGAATATATGTGTATATAAATATATCTAAATTATTGAAAAGAGTTTTTAATTAGAAATAAAAAAATAGAATTTAGAAATTTAAATAAAGTAATAATAAAAAATAGAAAATAGATTTTTTTTAAATAAAAGAATAAGAAAAGAAAAAGGAAATGAAAAAGGAAAAGAAAAGGAAAAAAACAAAACAAAAACAAAACAAAACAAAACAAACACCCACCCATTTAAAGTGGGCCCCCTTCCTAAGCAGCTGCTGCTGCAGCGCTTATAATCTGCCCAACCCAACCCGTGAGCAACCCTAACCCGTGAGCACACGTAATAGCTTATTTAGTAAGCCTAGTAGTATTAGGTTTTCACCCAACTTGTTATATATATAGCTTCCTCCACAGACCTCAAAACCTTAGACGCCCAAAACGAAAATTATGGCAGAACATACCCTCTTCGTCTACGAGTTCGTTTCACCAGCAACGGAGTTGTGTGCACGACGGACGGAGCATCGAAAGTCAGTCCCTCGTCATCTACGGAGCAGTTTTCCCACTCAAGGTACCCTACTTCCCGATGACGTAACTTTTTACTCGTAACTCCGATTTTCGATCCATAAGATTTTCTGGAAAGTAGACTTGAACCTTTTCAAGATCAGATGGATTTCGACATGACCATCTAACTGGTTCGAAAAATCGAACCAAAGTTAGCAAAAAAATCTATTTTTTGGACTCTTAAAACCAAATCTAAACGACAACTTGTCGGCCAATTTTTTTGCTGTACATTATAAATTTGTAGAAACTAATTAAAAACTGTAAAAGATAACATAACCGAGATCGTAACGCATCTTCTGGATCGTCGTTTCGATTAACGTGTAAAAGACAAATTGATGTTGAAGTTGGAGGAAAAACAGTGTTAAACTTATATAAAATTCTGAAATTTTTTCGATACGGCGTGCGCCCCAACGAACCGGGCGATGTGGTCGTGCGCTATATGCTTCGAAAGGCGCGTAGGGACGTTACTGATGTGTGGGAACTGACGAAACTCAGTTTCGTTGCGTGTGCGCGACGAAATCAATCCGTATCCGTCAAGATACCCCCATATCGCCAATTTGCAAACTTCGTCCTAACTTTGTATACATTCGTCAAATCGAGACAACTTGGGCCGACAGGTCCGAATCAAAATTTTGGTCCTGTATGTCTATGACGCCCCAGTCCTAAAATACGTAGGACTAGGAACGTAGACATGCCAGTTGTATTCATACGAAGTACACTCCAATATATGAAATCCTCGTATGAATACATAAGCTGTAAAATGCAGTAGAACCATAACTAATCTCATCCACACAAAATAAATGAATAAAAGATATCATATAATCAACTATGAATTGTCATTAGTACATGTAGTTGGGCGGATACAAATCTACTACCAACTATGAAAAGAAATACATAACAAAAGAAAGAGTTTGGCGAGCGAAGCGAAGACGATCCAAGCACAATCATCCTTGAAGAAATGGAGATGGTTACGGCTAGAGCTAGAGCACTTGCGAACGACAAGAGCACACACCTAGGAAGATAACCATGTCGTCAGAGGGACGTAACAAGACACATAATATCATGTCATATAAACTGAATAAATATTACTCAAATAAATAAGTCAATTGAATTATAACATGGTCCAATACACACCTATTGAACTAGCTTACCATCCCCCTACCAAACAAGGACAGGAGATGGTAAACTAATTCACGGTGATGTATCTTTCCATGCTATGAATCCAATATGGTATCCGAATCCCAACAAGGTTCAATACCTTCTCATCGAAGTAGTAAGTCACACCTACAACCAAACAAGGACAAGATGTGATGAACTAATCCGCGACAAATTATTGTTCCAAGCCACGGTCAGATACAAGTACCCAAACCAAAAGTACTCGTACCTAACGGATAAAGGAGCCTAACCATTCTAAGTGAAATGTAGTTAAGAACAATCCTTTCTACGCATGGGCCCTGGCTAAAATAGGATCGACATGGTCCCCCCTTGGGGCACTAGAGGCCCAATTAATAATAGCATAACGTTCCGCAGAACGTCAGTAGCCGTCAGTAATCATGGGTCATCAACCCCGTATCTCCAGCGGAGCTTCCGGGTCACAAGAGAAAGTGCATCGAAGCCCATACGCTAAGGAATTATCCTCCTCGCCCAATGCCTACCATGTTGTATCCACAACAGTAAACCTCTATAACTGCTAAGTCAAACTAGCATGCAATTCTATTAGCGGTTAATCCTAATGCACGGCTTATACGTACCGGTGGCCAGCTAGTCACGCATGTCCGTGTTCTACATACGACACAACTTTGTGGTACAACATGTCAAGGCCAATGAATGCAACACACACGGTGGTCCCTTAAATCTTGGTTTAATGTGTAAGAAAAATAATACATAGCAGAAAATATAAATGAATAGTAAGTTCTAACAGGTTATGCCATGTATCACAGTTTATTTTACATAAAAAATAATAAATAATGCATGAAATATGAGCTAAAATAAATAAACAGCAAATGGCAAGGTGTCTTGTCTGGTAGGACGCCTGATGTGCTGCGATGATCAAGATGGCACGAACTGCGACTTCGATGCAACAACTATGCAAGATGACCTCTGATGGTGGCACGGACAGTTCTAGTGGGTCCAAAAGGGTCAAATTAGTTAGGGTGAACATAAGGTAGTACAGAATCGGTAAAGAAATAGGAGAGATGGGCTGGGTCATGGACATGAGAATGATCGATAGAAATTTGGATAAATAATATCTATAAAAAATTGAATTTCTTTTATGAAGCTTAAAAACTAGTTTTTCCATGAGTCAAAAATATTCATACTTAAAGTAAATAAGACTCTTAAGTTGTAAAAAAATAGGATTCATAGGTAGAAACTATATCTTATTAGTAAAAATAATAATTTAGATATTTATTTTAAAAGTAATTAAGAAATTAGTTTAATATTAGGAACTATATTCTTATTGCCAAAAATAGTTCTATATAATTATCAATTATATAGAAATTGGTTGAGGGTTTTAAAGCCACAGTTATGTAGGCTAAGTCAAAAATAATATTTATATATTTTACAAGAATTTTTTTGAAAGAATTGGTTATTCATGATAAAATATAATAATTACAAAAATCTCTAAAACTTACATTATAAAAATAATAATATTAGTAATAGTAAAATCAAAAATATTAAATATGATGTTAGCAATAATGATACAATAGAACAAAAACAAAATTAGTAATAATAATCAATAATAATAATATTAATTATCCTAATAATAATAATATAAATATTAAAAAGTAAAAACAAAACACACAAAATTGCAGCTGGGCAGCTGCTGCCTACTGCCTTCCTTTAATAAGCTAATGAGAAAAAGAAAACAAAACGTTTTGGAAAGATTAAGAGAGGGGAGAGAGGGTGCGAAGCCGAGAGAGAGTGGGAAGCTGGAGAAGAAGAGGAAATAAGGAGAAAAGGAGGGTCTCCAGGCGGTTGGTCGCGGCGCGCGCTCAGGCGAATGATATGGGGGCGATCAAGGTTGGGACGAGGGTTCGGGCGGTGCACGAGGGTTGGGCGCCGGCGATCGGACGCGGCGGAGACGAGTAGTCGACTGGGATAGAGGAGCGGGAGGCTTGGCGGATCTGGCCGTGGTCGAGGCCAGTGAAGTGGACGTTGTGGGGGAGATCAAGTGACGGCACGAGAGGGGATCTGGAGGCCTGAGGAGGACGGCGCCGGACCTAGGGGCACGGTCAGGGCGGATGACCTCAGCGGCGTCGGTGGCTCTGCGGATACTCGAGGGAGCAGTCACCGGTCGGCCTCGGCGTTCGGCTAGGGATTTGGGAAGCAGGGGAGCGCCGGAGTTGTGGAGTCGGGGTGGAGAAGAGAGCTCGCCGGAGAAGGAGAACAGGGGTTAGGTTTTCTTCTTTTATTTTTGATTTAGAGATGGGAATCGTGGTGGTGGCGATGGATGCCTGAGATGGTGGTTGGTGCTGTCGGGGCTTAGGCAGATGGTCGAGGTAATGCCGGAGAGGCGGCGGTGTTGGTATTAGTCCATGGTGGTGGCGGCGTGGGCTGCCCGAGGAGGCTGCAGCCTAGTGTGGCGGCCATTGGCCGGAGATGGGCTGCGGCTAGGGTAGGTTAAGGTTAGGATTTGGTGTCGGTTGTCCTGCGAGACATAGCCTTGGGGTCGAGTTCGTGTCCGACGTGTGGACACGAAGAAGATGAAATGTAAATGTAATACAAATAGTGGAAAGGAAAAAAAATAGGGACACAGTCACGATTCACGTACGATGAAGCAAATGTGGAATCCCCCTTTATATAGGGGTGAGAGAATCCTAATTGGATAAGGTGGAGGAGATTTAAATCCCATTTTCGATAAATTACATATTAATAAAAATAGATTAATTCAATCAAAATCCAATCCCAATCTAGTTTAAATCCAAATAAATCCAATAGATAAATCTTCATCCTTAAATTAACTATTTAAATCAAATCA
Organism: Iris pallida; assembly: GCA_029216955.1. Lineage (NCBI taxonomy): Eukaryota > Viridiplantae > Streptophyta > Magnoliopsida > Asparagales > Iridaceae > Iris > Iris pallida. Next base: position 10,056,973 of record JANAVB010003600.1, read on the forward strand.
ATAATCTAACCACAATTCAAAGTATAATAATTAAACTAAAATATCTTTTTATAATTAATTAAAAATAATTTCAAAAATAAGAAATAAATATTCTTAAATATCTTTTTGAATAATAAAATATTAATATTAATAGATTTCAAAAATCAAATTAAATATTAATAGGATCTACTTCAAAATTACCTTTTAAAAAATTTAAGATAATTAATAAATAATTTCAAAAATCAATTTATACATAAATTACATTTTAAGTATTTGCATGAGAAGAAAGTATTTTTATGAAACATAGTCTCCTAAATTGCCAATAAAATAAACTCGTCTTTTTATAACAATAAAATTAAATAATGTTTTTGAAATCTCGATGCGACGTTTTTTTTCACCACCTTAAGTAAATAAAAGTAATTACTATATATTATTTTGAAACTATAAAATAGATTTTTTCTAAAAGTATGTACGCTCACACATATTCGCACTCGTCGAACAATTATAAAAAACGAAATTTCATGCACGACGTACAATATAACTACGCGACGTATAATAGAAAATAAATAAAAAAATTAGTACCAAATTTATATTAAATAAATAGTAGAAATTTAGGGATTTTACATCCTACCCAACTTAAAAGAATTTCGTCCTCGAAATTAAGAATTTGTAGGAGGGTGAGAAGGTACAAGGGTATATCAATAAGGAAGCACAGTCAAATCATTGGACGAGACAAGGAAATGACATTTAATGAAAACATGCATTAGAGTCGTGATTTCAATAAGGCGAAGATAATCATGGATTAACGCAAGAAGGAAACACTACAACAAAATGACCTATTAATGACGCTTGATAAGTGGTTTTCATGACGGCTGATGTGGAAGCGTCATCAAAGTTCAGCAAGACTAGAATCTATGATGGTTTACATTAAAAACGTTATTGATAGTGCTCCAGTGATACGAGCGTTATAAAAAATATAAAAATTTAAGTCGAAACCTCGACTCTCCCGCAATTCTCCCGCACTTAAGAAAAATTCTAAACCCTCTCTCTTTCTCCTTCTCCTTCTCCTCCCGCTCCCCAACTCCCCTCAGCCCACTCCCCGCTCCCCAACTCCCCTCAGCCCGCTCCCCGCTCCCCAACTTCCCTCAGCCCGTTCCTCGCCTCCTTCGGTTACAGACTCCACCGCAGAGGGAAGGTTATCTGTCACGCCCCAGAACCAGAATACTGGAGAGCGGGGGCAGACATAGCCAGCTACGTATATAGAAGTGCAACCCACCTCGCTATACGGTCACGGCTGTCTAGGATACATGAGGGTTTATCTACAAGCCAGCAGTCTTTTAAGGTCACGAACAGCCTATTGTCTCAATCACAAGCAAGTAAGTAAAAGTTACAAGATGTATGATCATTTAAATATACAATAATAAGGTGTCCCAAATATCACATATTCAGCTGATCATGAAGCTAGTCGTTACAAAATATTATGACTAGCAAGAGTTTAGTCATACATGATCAACCCTAGGATCTGTTAATCATGTTACAGCCCGTAGGCAGACAGTAAGTAAGTGCAATCGAGCTAAACAGGTGCTCGTCGGCTAAATGCCTCAAAAGAATATTTTTACAATAGAGTGGAAGAGCCAAAAATAACCCACTCGTTGCCAGGGTTCCGTCTAGTGGCCACCATCTGGCTGGAAGGTCGGTAGATCCTCTGGAGCCGCTCCCAAATTTGGCCACACAAAACCAGCTGGGTCAGACCCCAGAAAGAGCAAGTGCCACAAAGGAGGCTTCACTTAAGAACTAAAACCAGCAATCAGCACAAGATATAAATAAAAGTAAGAACTGGAAATAAAGAAAATACACCAGGATGATATACGACGAGATAACCATGGAACTATTCAGATAACCAGGTTACAACCCGTAAACCAAACAGGACCGGGGTTGTAACCCTTCGTCTGAACAGAGCTTGGAATTCTCACCATTTATCGGTAAAATAAATACAAGCATTCTGATCATTCAATAATCTGGAACAGGATCAGGGCAAGACTAGACTGGTTAGACTCCATCCAATCACTTCATGGCCAAGCAAGAATTACGGCTTGATACTTTAACTAACTAGGGTTGTCACAAGCCTAATTACTAACAAGATGCAGTGAGATTATTCCACAGCCACAAGCCCTGCAGACCATCCAGGTTCTCCGGGTTAAAAGATTAGAGTTGAATTCAGGTGGGTACATCGTCCAGGAAACGAATGTACCCTTAGGTAGCTTGAAGGGTACAACACATGACAGTGTGCTGGAAATGTGCCCTACTCGACGGCAGGCTACAGATCCCAAGGCGTGCCCAGGTAACGAGATTGCCTGTAGCTGGGAAATCTCTTCATGACTAATGTATTAATCTAGTTATTAGCCCTTAGTTTATTTCAATAGGTACTCCTGACCGTGGTACTCAGGAGTCCCCTCCTAGACATGATGCAAGACAAGACTGGATTATTTATACAAGCACAATCGCCCACGGTGTCCAGGTTATTATACAGGTCATGTCATGTCAGGTAGCCATCGCAACAGCTTATCAAGGTATAACATGTCAGGTTAACAGGTCAAGTGTACTTGTCAGGAGTGCGCAACGACGGGCCACTATCAGGTCATGTCAGGTTACTCATGTCAGGAGTGCACCACTACGGGTCACTATCAGGTCATGCTCAATTGTCAATTCCGAACATATCAAGTAAATTCGTAATTATCAAGTTCAGGACAAAAGGCGCAAGGATATAAAATGGGCATAAAATATCTAATAAAATATTAATATACAGGGCTATAAAAGAGCCAAGCTAAAGGAAAATAAAACCAAATCTGATACGCTGACATAAGACCAAGTCAGCCAAAGGCCATACGCTCAGGTCAAACTATGCTCAGGCCAGCGTACACCTTGCTCGCTTAAGCTAGCGTACCAAGGCACGCGTACGCTCAAGCTACAGGTCAGCGTACGCTCAAGCTAGCGTACGCTCAAGACTGCGTACGCTTGAGCTAGCGTACGAAAGGGTCTAGGGCACGCTCACGCTAGCGTAAGCAAAAGACACGCTGCCAACAGGCAGCGTATCAAGGCTAGCGTACGCTCGCTAAAGAGCAGCGTACCAAGGCTAGCGTACGCTCGCTAAAGAGCAGCGTACCAAGGCTAGCGTACGCTCGCTAAAGAGCAGCGTACCAAGGCTAGCGTACGCTCGCTAAAGAGCAGCGTACCAAGGCTAGCGTACGCTCGCTAAAGAGCAGCGTACCAAGGCTAGTGTACGCTCGCTAAAGAGCAGCGTACAGCTCAGTGGCATAAGCTAAAAAGCTAGCTCACTATTCACTGTCTTCTCCAAATGGCAAGAACAGCAAGAACTCTAAAGTTGAATCTAAGCTTCAACAGTCCATATCTTGGTCAAAATAAGTCCGAATCCAACTTTCCAAAGGTCAAAATTGGGTAGAATGAAATTCTCTACAACATGGAACCATCAAAACTTGAAAACAAAGAAGTTTGATAGATCAAAACCACCAAAAATCTGAAAATAGCAAGACTCTAGATCTACAAGAATTAAAGCCTCAAAATGGAAAATGACAAGTTCTAATGTGGTTTAGAATCATGAGAAGAAGCTAATGAAACCATCAAAAGGGGTTCTCTTGTGGAAGCAAGTTGCACTTGCCTATGGTGTTTTTGGTTGGTGGAGAAGAGTAATGGTAGGGGAAGGAGAAGCAAATGAGAGTTATGGAGGAGAGAGAAGGTTGGTGGGGATAATAAAGAAGGGGGTTGTGGTGGAAATGAAGGAGAAGCATAGGCTAAGGTGTTCCACCCTTGGCCCATGATGAACCAAGCATTGGGCCGGCCGAACCAAGCCAACCCAAACCGAGAGTTAAACCAAGCCGAGAGCTAAACAAGGAATCAGGCAATACAGAATAAAATACGTATACGTATCCCAAAATATGTAATACGAACACAGGCATTACATTATCACCGGCATAGCCTTCACCACCGGTTTGTACTAAAATCTCGACATTGCTTATTTTTTGCCCTAAATTCTGCTTCGACATGATTTTAGTAAAATCTTCTAATTTTTGACAACCATACATGCATCCATCTCTCCAAAATTAGGGTTCTTTTAGGGTTTCCCGACGTCTCCATCCACGTCGACGATGATCCGAAAAGGGCTGCATCATCGTTGACTTCTCTTGATTAAGTGAGTGATTTTGATTTAGATTTTTTTCCCTAAAAAAAGATTTTGTTGGGAATTGTTCTATGTGCACTTAATGTTCGATGAAATAATTGTAAGTACCAAATGCTTGTGTTCTTTGATTTTTTTTCTGTTTGTTCTTGTTCAAGGGAGTGTAATTGTATTTGGGGAGCCGAGTCCGAAGCCTCTCCACAGTCATAGCTGCGACCCACCGATGTGCTGTGCGTGCCTGCGAGCCGAGTCCGAAGCCTCCCTTCGGATTCTGACCTAAATTCTGGGGTATAAATTATAAACTCTTGATTGATTTCAGTTTCTGGGTTTATTTTGTTTGTCGATGATGTTGTTGGATCTCGATTCCTACATAAAAAGGGTTTCGATCGACTGATATGTGTTGGGTTCGATTTTGGCTTCACGATCCTACGATTGTCTTTGTTTGTGAAGCGCAAATGATCTTTAGATCATGTTCGGTTCTTTACTTGCTGTTGGATCATTTTCGGTTTCGGGTTACCTAGCTGTTGTTGGAATTATTTGTGATGTATGTATTGTTGGTTTGGATTTCTTGTATAAATTGTTGCTTGGGTTCTCCTTCATATACTTGCTGTGGGATGTTGGTTTATGTTTTCCTTATTATACATTTGGGTTGGGAAATATTTCTTTGCTATAGGAGATGTTTTGCTATTTGCATTAAAATTGTTGGTTGGGTATCTATTATGCATGATGGGTTTAACTTGGTACTGTGGATGTTTTTATTGGGAGCTTTTCGATATAAATCACATGCGGGTATATATTAGTTGGAAGTATTTCTATTTCGGGATTGACATCTCCATTAGCATGCATGCGTCGTTAATTTTGGGACTATGTCCACTATGCCATACCTGGATGTTTTACTTTATTTGTCGGCTTCGGTTTTTATTAGAGTATTCTGATACTCTTGGAGATGGTCGTTCGACCAAACGAACCAAAGAGTTGCAGATCGTATCGGATACACTGGCTCCGTGTCGGGACGTGTCCTATACGTGTTATGGCACGCTAATACAGTAGATGATGATCGATCCTTATCTGAGACATCTTATATATCATTTCGTTTCTTGTCGTTGGTCGTAGTTTGTATGTTGGTACTATTAGGTTGTTCATTCTTGGTGCAAATATGCTCGTGTTTGTACGAGTCGATACTGGACACGGATGTGAGGATACCTTCGTGTCGATGATGTAGCCTCTCCACAGTTGCAGCCGTAACCCGGCGAGGTGCTGTGCGTGCCTGCGAGCCGAGTCCGAAGCCTCCCTTCGGATTCTGACACAAAATTCTGAGGTATAAATTCTAAACTCTCTATTAATTTTAGTTTTTGGGTTTATTTTGTTTGTCGATGATGTTGTTGGATCTCGATCCCTACATAAAAGGATTTCGATCGACTAATACGTGTTGGGTTCGATTTTGGCTTGACGATCCTACAATTGTCTTTGTTTGTGAAGTGCGAATGATCTTTAGATAATATTCGATTCTTTACTTGCTGTTGGATCATTTTCGGTTTCGGGTTACCTAGCTGTTGTTGGAATTATTTGTGATGCATGTATTATTGGTTTGGGTTTCTTGTATAAATTGATGCTTGGGTTCTCCTTCCCATACTTGCTATGGGATGTTGGTTTAGGTTTTCCTTATTATACATGTTGGGTTGGGAAAGATTTCTTTGCTATAGGAGATGTTTTGCTATTTGGATTAAAATTGTTGGTTGGGTATCTATTATGCATGATGGGTTTAACTTGGTACTGTGGGTGTTTTTGTTGGGAGCTTTTTGATATAAATCACATGCGGGTATATATTAGTTGGGAGTATTTATATTTTGGGATTGACATCTCCATTAGCATGCATGCGTCGTTGATTTTGGGACTACGTCCACTATGCCATGCCTGGATGTTTTACTTTATTTGTCGGTTTCGGTTTTTATTAGAGTACTCTGATACTCTTGGTGATGGTCGTTCGACCAAATGAACCAAAGCGTTGTAGATCGTATCGAATACACTGGCTCCGTGTCGGGGCGTGTCCTATACGTGTTATGGCACGCTAGTACAGCAGATGATGATTGATCCTTATCTGAGACATCTTATATATCTTATTTCGTTTTCTTGTCGTTGGTCGTAGTTTGTATGTTGGTACTGTTGGATTGTTTATTCTGGGTGCAGATATGTAACACCCAGTTTCTAAAATGAGGGTAATTTTGAAATTTTGTATTTTAAATTATTTAATTATGGTATTTAATTAATAATATGATTTTTGGTGATTTTGAATAATTTTTAAACTATTTAAAACTGGTTTAAGTCATGACTTGTGATTTTGATGTGCTGCCAGTGAAACCATAGAGACTGTCTGCCCTAGAGCCTAGCCATGTGATTAGGGTGTTTCAATTATCATTTTTAGCCTAGGGGTAATTTGGTAATTTTGACTTATTTGAATTATTTAATGATTTATTGAATTGGTGAATTCCTAGTTGGGCTTTGACTTGTTGAGGCCTAGTGGACTAGCCTAGAGCCTAACCCTAGCTATAGTAACCCTAGCCTAACTTGAGTTAACCCATTTTAGTCATTAGAGATTTGTTTTAGAATGAGGGGATTTGGTTTAGTGAAATTAAGTCATGACTTATGGTTTAATGCGATGACTTGTGATTTAATGACTTGTGACTTAAGCCTTTGGCCCATGACTTAAGCCCAAACCCCAACAAGCCCACCCATGGCAGCCAACCTAGGGCTCCACACCCTATTTAATGCCACTTCCATTTGTTCTTGCCTCTTTTATTATTTTTCTTCTCAAGCTTGGAGAAAGAGGTATAGCCATCTTCCCCAATCCATAACTTTTCCATTTTAACTCCTTTTTGGCTCAAACCACTTGCATTAGATTCTAATTGTCTCCCTCTTGCTGTTCATGGAGGATAATCCCAGCCTTGGGGCAATTTGGAGAGTTTGGCTAACAAGGAGAAACCCCTTTTTTGGAGCTTTTTATTGGAATTTCAACATATAGGTAAATCCCTATTCCCTCTACCAAATTTAGTTTTCTTTGCATGGATAGGAAGCCCTAAGTGTCCCCTAGCAGTAGGTATTGGATTTGTATCGTTTCGTGTCCATTTGGTGTCCGTATCGGACACGTGTCATGATGTGTGTATAGGTGTTTGATTAAATGTCAAAGGATTTTATTTTCGATTTTTGAAAAACTAATTACATAGATACCTAGGCCTATATGTGTATGTTAATGTTTGTCAAGACTGATATGGATTTTGTGTCATTTTTGTGTCATAAATTGGACACGCACATACCCGCACAGCCCCGTGCACGTGTCCTGCTACCTGTGTCTGAGTTCTCCCTGGACACAGCACGAGAGGACACCAAATTTGGCGTGCACATAGAGGACATGACTGATATTGACCCTATAAAATTTTGTGAGGTTTTATGGAATGGTTTGGGAGAAATCGAGCACGCACTGACTTCCTCACTGTGTACACGCGCAGGAAATTGCAACTGATACGACCCTTTTTCTCCTGACACGACTCACGTGGACACGATACAGACACATATACACGTCCCCCTAGTCTAGGCGTACACGTGTGCACACCCACGTGTTGTGTCGTGTCGTGTGTCGTGTTCTACAGACACGTGTACGCATACACGACACTGCCTAGTGCACGGTTCGTGTGTCTGTGTTATGTTCTGTTTGGACACTTCGTGTCCAGTTTCCTGGACACGAATGGACCCCCCTAGACACGTGTACACATGGGGGACACGTCCATATGCCTGATAGTTGGTTTTCCTTAGGTTTTGGTTTTCGAATTGGGGAGAATCCCTATTTTTTGATATGGCTGTTAAGTATCAGTCTAAGATTTCATTTCCAGTTATTTTCAAAGTTTTAAATGTTTTGATTATGGTTTTAAATTACTAATTAGATCCTAGACTTGGTTAACAAATCTCTGTTAGTTGATGTTACTACTGGAATAGGTTGTTGTCATGTAAGATGGGATTTGAACTTGAAGTTTATGCATGGACTGATACCACAGGCTGAAGGTGTTTTCTGAAATTCGATTTCATTCTCTTTTTCCTGTTTTGGTGATGTGGAATAGCTAATTGGCTCAGATACATGTGTATAAAACTATTGTAATGATGATTAATGACTGGTCTTAGGTTTTTAGTTTCGAATGTGGTTTTGAAGTGTTGGACTGATGCACATTGCACTGTCAACTGAATGCAGTGCATATTGCTTGAATTCCTGAACATTCCCTGTTTCTCACATTATATATATACACACAGGAAATCAATTCTTGTACACACTCACACATATGTGATCACACACTCACATTACATCACAATGTTGTATGTTTACACATTCACCTGAACACTGAATTTCTGATATTGGCATTTGCACAAAACTGAGATTTCGATGAAGTGCTAACTGAGTTTTTAAAAACTGAAAACCTGAGATTTTAAATCATGTAAATAAATGATTACTGAGATTTGGTTCATGTTTTGTGTTGGTGGATATTGAATCTAGGTTGTTTCATTTCAAGGGTTAACTTAGATGAATGTATGTTGATTAAGTTCAAGGGTTTGAATAGCTGGGATTTGATTTCATTAACCTGAGATTTTCTAACAGCATGTATACTATTTTTTCTCAAACCTGAGAGCTAATACCTAAACACAGGACACTCACAACTGAACCTTAAGGCATGGTTTGGTTCATGTTCACTGTCATGTGGATGGGTTCCAATTCCTGAGAATTAGAATTCCTATTGAAATTTTGCTAGCACACATTGGTTCACATCCACCCCCATTTTATACTGTCACACTGGAACACACCCACACTGCTTTCATGTATTCCTTCACTGAATACGTTTTCCTGTGAACACACAATGTATCATTAACACACTATTTTGTATGTCCAGTCCACACACATTGACACCCTCTCATGTTTGCACACACACCTATCCCCTAAAATCTGAGAACTTATTAATTGTTTACTCCCTCACTGTTTACTAAACTGAGAAAACACTCTTGCTAACCCTCTCACATTCACAAGCCACACATGTGATACCTTGACACTCTTGCACACCCTCCTTTCCTGTCACTCTTTAACTAATACACATACACACACCTACATTCATGTTATACTATGTACTGCCTAATACACACATATGTGATCCCTACACTGTCAACTATCAAACCACACACACACACCTACACATGTAAACCTGAAACTGAGACATCCTATTGACACTCTAATTCACCTATACACCATGTACATATATGACACCATGTCACACTCTAGCTTGACACTAAACACATTACATGCTCACATGTACACACACATGGGTGAGTCCCTGTCACATGTATCCTAGCTACACACTCACACATTTACATGCTCTCCTATATCCCTCTCTCTCTCTCTATATATATATATATATATATATATATATATATATATATATATATATATATATATATTTATATATATATATGTGGCTAAATGTGTTAATGTGATAAATAAAGATTTCCTATTTATATATACATGTATGTGTATATAGATAGATATATATAATATATAAAATATGTGTGATATGGACTATAGGGCATAAAGCCTGTGTATGATATGAATACACCAATGATTGTGTGTTGGTAGTCTAGTATGACTTGTGAATGGTGTGTGATTGCTAGACTAGGCTTGGTTAGGCCTAGTGAGACTTATTAGACTTGTTTGAGTCAGTCTTGACATAGTTGACCTAGTTTGACTAGTGTAGTTGACCAGAGTTGACCAAGAGTTGACTTTAGTCTAGTTCGACCTAGACAGCATGCAGATGCATAGTAGATTACATTTATCATCCCCTGTATACATCTTGACTTGTGTTTCTCTAACTAGGAGTCATGTACCTTATCTCGGACAGTCCATTTACTTCAGACATTCAGATACGAGGCGAGTACATTCTCTGATCATTTTATATCCTGTTTAGAATTATTTCCTGCTTTAAATTACTTTACTTGATTCTGTCACATTGGTCACACGGATTAGTACTATATGGATCCTTTCTTGAGATGTTATTCCTTCAGGGAGCATCGGGTACTACATGTTCTGTGCATTTCACTTACATGGCGTATTACTATGCTTCTTTGGTTCTTTGATCACTTGTGACATATACTCATATGATCACAGAGTCTTCTTTGAATCCTTATCCCATTTATTGGGTTTCCCAGAATCCCCATTTATGGGACTACTATGTACCATCCTTTGGGGGCTTATCACCCTTTGGGGGCTTACCACCCTTCGAAGGCTGTTACATGGAATCATAACATAACCTGGTTGGATCCTTGTGTATTAATTGGGGGTACGGGGGAGTATAAATAGTCATGTGAACAATTCCAAAGTAGAATAGCCATGTACGCCTCTTTAGTATAGCCATGTGCAAATCAAGCCGTTCACATGTCGACTTTGTACTCTAAATCACTAGTCACTGGTAGCTCTCTACTTATAGTAGATATTTTTATTACAGTTCTCTCTCTGTTTACATTCTATACTTTCTTTCAGTTCATGTATCTTACTTTACTGCATGATTATATTTTCTAACCTGCTATGATCTGTTGAGATGTATTGTGCTCGCTCCCGTCCTGACTGGACCTATTGAAAATTTACAGAGGATGATGAGGAACCCTGCACCCCTTACTTTGAAGCTTGCCTAGATGACACTCGTGACCTGGACCCCTGGGGAGGTTCAGACAGCTGCTGAGGACGATACCTTGCTTAGTATAGATAGCTTAGACTGTTTTCCTTTTTATGTTTAGTTGTTGTTCTTGATTCAGAGTTTGTATATTTTTAGAGATGATAAGACTTGTATTTTATTTTTGTTGTACCTCAGTTGAGGATTTCTTTATCTATTTCATCGTACCATATTCTATCTATAGATTGTGATTGAGTTATACCTCTGTGTTGGCCTCCTTATGGAGAGTATTCATATTATGTTAGTTATAGTTCATGACCTAGAACAGCGTTCTACCGCCGACACTGCCGCGTAGGCTGGGCGCTATTACGTTCTCGTACCCTCACAGTGGGTGCGGGTCGTGACACATTTTTAGTGGTGGCCCATGCATGTCGAGTTTGTGTAGTGGTATTCGAACTAGAGTACCACTACAGCCTGCATTAGGATTAGGATTATTTTTGAGGTACTCAATTACATTAGAAAAAACTCTTAACTGGATTCCTGCCATATAAATTCCTGTTGAAGATTGCTTCCTTGAATAACTATCCTCCCTTGAATTATCGTTTCTATCTCAGTATTGATTCCTTGTTTGATCTGTCTCCAGGATGGTGATCGAGACACGATCGCATCGCTCTGGCCCAGCAGACGCTTGTGAGAGGCCTACCACCCCTCGCCCGATTGTGGACGCTGGGACCATAGCACCCCCTATTTCTGCTCATATAGGAGCATCTGCAGCTTTTGGGAGTGCACCTCCACCTGTCCGGAGGTCTTCCCCCGTTATTCCAGATATGTATCAGCAGCAGTTACCTTCAGGGACAGTAGATACGGCTCAGATGTTTACCCTCTTCTAGCGATTCATGGAGTTTCAGCAGCAGATACAGCAGAACCAGTCTGCTGATATCCGACAGAGCATACAAGATACTCACCAGTTGGTCAGGACGACAGTGGAACTGGTGGCTGCTCAGCCAAAGGGAGGCCAGATGCAGCTGTATCAGCCGAGGACCCCAGACATCCATTCCTTCAAGAAGATGGGACCTCGAGACTTCAAGGGTACAGAGGGCATCATATACGCTGACGATTGGATAGAGCACATTGAGGAGATATTCCGATTGGCACAGATACCAGCTCGATTACAGATCGAGGCAGCAGCCAGTCAGATACAGGACTCGGCCCATACTTGGTACCAGACGGACCCGAGGGTTGGTACAGCCGGTCAGACTTGGGCAGCGTTCAATAAACTATTTAATAAGAAATTCTTTCCCGATACCGCACACCGTGCTTTGGAGGCGCAGTTCGAGAGTTTGGTTCAGGGGAACCAGACCGTTGAGGAGTACGCTGGAGAGTTCAGCCGTTTAAGCAGATTCATCGAGGATTTTACCGAGGTCGGGAAGGCGAGGAGGTTCCACAAGGGTTTGATCAAGGAGATCAAGGTATATACTAAGAGCGGCCGCGACGCCACTTTCGAGCAAATTCTAGTATGAGCCATGACAGCGGAGGACGATCTTGGGCTGAAGGAGAAGAGGATGCGAGACACTCTGGGAGCTAGTGGCAGTACGGGCCCGGCCAAGAGGCCCCACCTGCAGATTCAGCAGCAGTATCCGCATCAGATGCCCCGCTTGCAGATTCAGCCATAGTATCTACAGCAGATGCCACCCCTACAGTTTCAGCAGCAGTATCCGCGGCAGATGCTATCTCTACAATTTCAGCAGCAGATGCTACCTCTACAGTTTCAGCAGCAGTACCAGCAGCCGAGGGTCTACCTTCAGCAGCGGCAGTTTCAGGACCGTGTACCCTTTCAGCAGGCGCAGCAGCCACAGAGGCAGCAGCAGACCCCGGGACAGCAGCTTGTTATCATTTGCCCTTTTTGCAAGAGACCAGAGCACGATTGGGGCGAATGTCGAAAGAGGCTGGGCAGATGTTTGCTTTACGGAGGATCCGATCATCGTCTGAGAGAGTGTCCCGAGTCATCGGGACAGACAGTTCAGGGAGCAGGAGCTAGGGCTCTGGTAGGACAGCAGAGGGGATTACCCTTACCGACTCAGCAGCAGAGGTACATGTAGCATCAGCAGCAGGCCAGGGGAGGCCAGCAGGAGCGAGCTTTCGCCAGGACAGTCGAGGATGCTCAGGCCATTGGAGATCTAGTTGCAGGTTTCGTTCCTTGACTCAAATTCTGCAATTGTCTCTTATAACTGCCTTGAAATTTTAATTCCCTCTGTTCCTTGTCAATTTATCAATTTTGTCCTGTAGTTCTTGTTTATGTTTAATTTTCTTCTAAGATGAATCATATGGGCTAGGTCACCTCAGTTATGGGATCTAGAATCTTCGATGGTCGTGTTTAGCTGGCATAGTGAGGACATATAGTCAGCTTTAGGATGTATTTCTCGGGTGTAGAAATTTAAGGTTTTCGATGCCAAGCATGCGACAATGTGAAAATTTTAAATACCATGATTCTAGAGGTATGTGCCTTAGTCGAGGACTCTGTGATTATCGTAGCCTTGCTCACTAGCACGACGAAGATTTTGAGTATCATGATTTTGGACAGACGCATATGATTATCTGACGGTATGTATGAGACTTTGATTGTGGGGTGTTTGACCTAGAAGGACTACTACCATTTTAATTTCGAGGACAAAATTTTTCTAAGGTGGGTAGGATTGTAACACCCAGTTTCTAAAATAAGGGTAATTTTGAAATTTTGTATTCTAAATTATTTAATTATGGTATTTAATTAATAATATAATTTTTGGTGATTTTTAATAATTTTTAAACTATTTAAAACTGGTTTAAGTCATGACTTGTGATTTTGATGTGCTGCCAGTAAAACCGTAGAGACTGTCTGCCCTAGAGCCTAGCCATGTGATTAGGGTGTTTCAATTATCATTTTTAGCCTAGGGGTAATTTGGTAATTTTGACTTATTTGAATTATTTAATGATTTATTGAATTGGTGAATTCCTAGTTAGGCTTTGACTTGTTGAGGCCTAGTGGACTAGCCTAGAGCCTAACCCTAGCTATAGTAACCCTAGCCTAACTTGAGTTAACCTATTTTAGTCATTAGAGATTGGTTTTAGAATGAGGGGATTTGGTTTAGTGAAATTAAGTCATGACTTATGGTTTAATGCGATGACTTGTGATTTAATGACTTGTGACTTAAGCCTTTGGCCCATGACTTAAGCCCAAACTCCAACAAGCCCACCCATGGCATCCAACCTAGGGTTCCACACCCTATTTAATGCCTTTTCCATTTGTTCTTGCCGCTTTTATTGTTTTTCTTCTCAAGCTTGGAGAAAGAGGTATAGCCATCTTCCCCAATCCATAACTTTTCCATTTTAATTCCTTTTTGGCTCAAACCACTTGCATTAGATTCTAATTGTCTCCCTCTTACTGTTCATGGAGGATAATCCCAGCCTTGGGACAATTTGGAGAGTTTGGCTAACAAGGAGAAACCCCCCTTTTGGAGCTTTTCATTAGAATTTCAATATATAGGTAAATCCCTATTCCCTCCACCAAATTTAGTTTTCTTTGCATGGATAGGAAGCCCTAGGTGTCCCCTAGCAGTAGGTATTGGATTTGTGTCGTTTCGTGTCCGTATCGGACACGTGTCATGATGTGTGTATAGGTGTTTGATTAAATGTCACAAAGGATTTTATTTTCGATTTTTGAAAAACTAATTACATAGATACCTAGGCCTATATGTGTATGTTAATGTTTGTGAAGACTGATATGGATTTTGTGTCATTTTCGTGTCATAAATTGGACACGTACACACCCGCACAGCCCCGTGCACGTATCCTGCTACCTGTGTCTGAGTTCTCCCTGGACACAGTACGAGAGGACACCAAATTTTGCGTGCACATAGAGGACATGACTGACATTGACCCTATAAAATTTCGTGAGGTTTTATGGAATGGTTTGGGAGAAATCGAGCACGCACTGACTTCCTCACTGTGTACACGCGCAGGAAATTGCAACTGATACGACCCTTTTTCTCTTGACACGACTCACGTGGACACGATACAGACACATGTACACGTCCCCCTAGTCTAGGCGTACACGTGTGCACATCCACATGTTGTGTCATGTCGTGTGTCGTGTTCTACAGACACGTGCACGCGTGCACGACACTGCCTAGTGCACGGTTCGTGTGTCTGTGTTGTGTTCTGTTTGGACACTTCGTGTCCAGTTTCCTGGACACGAATGGACACCCTAGACACGTGTACACATGGGGGACACGTCCATATGCCTGATAGTTGGTTTTCCTTAGGTTTTGGTTTTCGAATTGGGGAGAATCCCTATTTTCTGATATGGCTGTTAAGTATCAGTCTAAGATTTCATTTCCAGTTATTTTCGAAGTTTTAAATGTTTTGATTATGGTTTTAAATTACTAATTAGATCCTAGACTTGGTTAACAAATCTCTGTTAGTTGATGTTACTACTGGAATAGGTTGTTGTCATGTAAGATGGGATTTGAACTTGAAGTTCATGCATGGACTGATACCATAGGCTGAAGGTGTTTTCTGAAATTCGATTTCATTCTCTTTTTCCTGTTTTGGTGATGTGGAATGGCTAATTGGCTCACATACATGAGTATAAAACTATTGTAATGATGATTAATGACTGGTCTTAGGTTTTTAGTTTCGAATGTGGTTTTGAAGTGTTGGACTGATGCACATTGCACTATCGACTGAATGCAGTGCACATTGCTTGAATTCCTGAACATTCCCTGTTTCTCACATTATATATATACACACAGGAAATCAATTCATGTCCACACTCACACATATGTGATCACACACTCACATTACATCACAATGTTGTATGTTTACACATTCACCTGAACACTGAATTTCTGATATTGGCATTTGCACAAAACTGAGATTTCGATGAATATGCTAACTGAGTTTTTAAAAACTGAAAACCTGAGATTTTAAATCATGTAAATAAATGATTACTGAGATTTGGTTCATGTTTTGTATTGGTGGATATTGAATCTAGGTTGTTTCATTTCAAGGGTTAACTTAGATGAATGTATGTTGATTAAGTTCAAGGGTTTGAATAGCTGGGATTTGATTTCATTAACCTAAGATTTCCTAACAGCCTGTACACTATTTTTTCTCAAACCTGAGAGCTAATTCTTACACACAGGACACTCACAACTGAACCTTAAGGCATGGTT
This sequence comes from Iris pallida, assembly GCA_029216955.1. NCBI lineage: Eukaryota > Viridiplantae > Streptophyta > Magnoliopsida > Asparagales > Iridaceae > Iris > Iris pallida. Next base: position 10,073,049 of record JANAVB010003600.1, read on the forward strand.
TGGTTCATGTTCACTGTCATGTGGATGGGTTCCAATTTCTGAGAATTAGAATTCCTATTGAAATTTTGCTAACACACATTGGTTCACATCCACCCCCCTTTTAAACTGTCACACTGGAACACACCCACACTGCCTTCATGTATTCCTTCACTGAATACGTTTTCCTGTGAACATATAATGTATCATTAACACAATGTTTTGTATGTCCAGTCCACACACATTGACACCCTCCCATGTTTGCACACACACCTATCCCCTAAAATCTGATAACTTATTAACTGTTTACTCCCTCACTGTTTACTAAACTGAGAACACACTCTTGCTAACCCTCTCACATTCACAAGCCACACATGTGATACCTTGACACTCTTGCACACCCTCCTTTCCTGTCACTCTTTAACTAATACACATACGCACACCCACATTCCTGTTATACTATGTACTGCCTAATACACACATATATGATCCCTACACTGTCAACTATCAAACCACACACACACACCTACACATGTAAACCTGAAACTGAGACACCCTATTGACACTCTAATTCACCTATACACCATGTATATATATGACACCATGTCACACTCTAGCTTAACACTGAACACATTACATGCTCACATGTACACACACATGGGTGAATCCCTGTCACATGTATCCTAGCTACACACTCACACATTTACATGCTCTCCTCTATCCCTCTCTCTCTCTCTCTCTCTCTCTATATATATATATATATATATATATATATATATATATATATATATATATATATATATATATATATGTGGCTAAATGTGTTAATGTGATAAATAGAGATTTCCTATTGATATATACATGTATGGGTATATAGATAGATATATATAATATATGAAATATGTGTGATATGGACTATAATAAAGCCTATGTGTATGGTATGAATACACCAATGATTGTGTGTTGGTAGTCTAGTATGACTTGTGAATGGTGTGTGATTGCTAGACTAGGCTTGGTTAGGCCTAGTGAGACTTATTAGACTTGTTTGAGTCAGTCTTGACCTAGTTGACCTAGTTTGACTAGTGTAGTTGACCAGAGTTGACTTTAGTCTAGTTCGACCTAGACAACATGCAGATGCATAGTAGATTACATTTATCATCCTCTGTATACATCTTGACTTGTGTTGGTCTAACTAGGAGTCAGGTACCTTATCTCGGACAGTACATTTACTTCAGACATTCAGATACGAGGTGAGTACATTCTCTGATCATTTCATATCCTGCTTAGAATTATTTCCTGCTTTAAATTACTTTACTTGATACTGTCACGTTGGTCACACGGATTAGTACTATATGGATCCTTTCTTGAGATGTTATCCCTTCAGGGAGCATCGGGTACTACATGTTCTGTGCGTTTCACTTACATGGCGTATCACTATGCTTCTTTGGTTCTTTGATCACTTGTGACATATACTCATATGATCACAAAGTCTTCTTTGAATCCTTATCCCATTTATTGGGTTTCCCAGAATCCCTATTTATGGGACTACTATGTACCACCCTTTGGGGGCTTATCACCCTTTGGAGACTATCACCCTTTGGGGGCTTACCACCCTTCGGGGGCTGTTACATGGAATCATAACATAACCTGGTTGGATCCTTGTATATTAATTGGGGGTACGGGGGAGTATAAATAGTCATGTGAACAATTCCAAAGTAGAATAGCCATGTACGCCTCTTTAGTATAGCCATGTGCAAATCAAGCCGTTCACATGTCGACTTTGTACTCTAAATCACTAGTCACTGGTAGCTCTCTACTTATAGTAGATATTTCTATTACAGTTCTCTCTCTGTTTACATTCTGTACTTTTTTTCAGTTCATGTATCTTACTTTACTGCATGATTATATTTTCTAACTTGCTATGATCTGTTGAGATGTATTGTGCTCGCTCCCGTTCTGACTGGACCTGTTGAAAATTTTACAGAGGATGATGAGGAACCCTGCACCCCTTACTTTGGAGCTTGCCTAGATAACACTCGCGACCTGGACCCCTGGGGAGGTTCAGGCAGCTGCTGAGGACGATACCTTGCTTAGTATAGATAGCTTAGACTGTTTTCCTTTTTATGTTTAGTTGTTGTTCTTGATTCAGAGTTTGTATATTTTTAGAGATGATAAGACTTGTATTTTATTTCTGTTGTACCTCAGTTGAGGATTTCTTTATCTATTTCATCATGCCATATTCTATCTATAGATTGTGATTGAGTTATACCTCTGTGTTGGCCTCCTTATGGAGAGTATTCATATTATGTTAGTTATAGTTAATGACCTAGAACCGCGTTCTACCGCCGATACTGCGACGTAGGCTGGGCGCAGTTACGTTCTCGTACCCTCACAGTGGGTGCGGGTCGTGACAAGATACGCTCGTGTTTGTACGAGTCGATACTGGACACGGATGTGAGGATACCTTCGTGTCGATGATGTAGCCTCTCCACAGTTGCAGCCGCAACCCAGTGAGGTGCTGTACGTGCCTGCGAGCCAAGTTCGAAGGCTCCCTTCGGATTCCGATACCAAATTATGGGGTATAAATTCTAAACTCTTGATTGATTTCAGTTTTTGGGTTTATTTTGTTTGTCGATGATGTTGTTGGATCTCGATCCCTACGTAAAAAGGGTTTCGATCGACTGATACGTGTTGGGTTCGATTTTGGCTTGACGATCCTACGATTGTCTTTGTTTGTGAAGCAGGAATGATCTTTAGATCATGTTCGGTTCTTTACTTGCTGTTGGATCATTTTCGATTTCGGGTTACCTAGCTGCTGTTGGAATTATTTGTGATGCATGCATTGTTGGTTTGGATTTCTTGTATAAATTGTTGCTTGGATTCTCCTTCCTATACTTGTTGTGGGATGTTGGTTTAGGTTTTCCCTGTTATACATGTTGGGTTGGGAAAGATTTCTTTGTTGTAGGAGATGTTTTCCTATTTGGATTAAAATTGTTGGTTGGGTATCTATTATACATGATGGGTTTAACTTGGTACTGTGGGTGTTTTTGTTGGGAGCTTTTCGATATAAATCACATGCTGGTATATATTAGTTAGGAGTATTTCTATTTCAGGAATGACATCTCCATTAGCATGCCTGCATCATTGATTTTGGGACAACGTCCACTATGCCATGCCTAGATGTTTTACTTTATTTGTCGGTTTCGATTTTTATTAGAGTACTCTGATACTCTCGGTTTTTCGATATAAATCACAGACTCTAAAATTGACAGACTCTAAAAGTGAGGGTTTTGCTTTCTTTTTCAGGGTTTTGCTATACGTACATGTGCTATGGACAGTCTTCATGTGACCAAGTTGAAGCGTTATAAGTGTGCTTCTTCGCTACAGTATCTGTGAGATTTTTGATGTCGATAGTTTTGATGTAGCTAAAGTATACTCTATATTGGATACTCTATATATTTTGAGAAGATGTATATAATGAAATGGAGAAATGTAGAATGGTAGCTAAAATACTCTATTTTGAGACAATAAAATGGAGAATGGTATATTATATTACATTTCAATGCTTTGTTGTGAATATGGTTCAAAATGGTTGTTTTCGAATTGAATTGAGCAGCGTATGGAATGTCATGCAGTATAGAGCATTATAAATGTGATACAACGACCATATACAGCGGTTTTTCATAACTATCCATAATGCTTTGAAAATAAAACGTAGCAGAAATTCAACCTATTAATGACGGTTTTGGATGAATTATCTAACGCTTTTAAAAACATTTATAACATCCGATTTCATAACGCTTGGACTGAGAAAAAAAGCATCATGGTTTACAATTAATGACACTTTTTACCCGTCATTAAAAGCTATTTTGTTGTAGTGAAAATGTTTAAGATGACGCACAATAAAGAATAATATGGGTTCAAGTAAAATAAAATAAATTAGAGACCTTAAAGTTATGGTCTCTTGAGAGTAGGTTGAGGGCACGATTTAGAGAACGAATTAGATTCACACCTAAAATAAGCGATTAGAAGGTCATGATAGTAAATATAGGGCCGAGAAAAGGACGAGTAGTGTAGGATGATGATATAGCAATATCGAGTGATAATGGTCATAATCGGTAGGTAGGCTAGAGGAAGTTCTAGTACAACGCCTTCGTCCTTCTAAAATAGGTGAAGGCGAAAGCAATAAGGAGTTCAAAGGCGATATTATCGAATACGTACACGTGGTTCAAAGACGACCGAATCATTTCAAAGGAATTGTCAAGGCAGTCGTAGATAGAATTCTAAGGGGGTAAGTTTAACTACATCACATCCACGTAGATTGATATATGAAAAAAGCGAACCAAAGTGCACTCGGTTGATCAGACCATCATCACGGGTTCTGATTAGACAATATGTTAGTGGGAGCTCTTCCAATAACATATATCGTGAACAAGCTCGATAAATCAATGAACTTGCAAATCTAGATTATAGTAGCAATATTAGTCAACATGGTGAAATTATAGGCACGAGAGTCTAAGATTGGAAGAAAGTAGAAATTGGTTCGAACTTCTAAAGGATATAAGTCATGTCATGTGATGGTCTTTATGCAGTCGTTCTATAGTCTTGTCCAAGCCCTTGGTTGATTAGATGGGTTAGGGTCCTTTAAATTCTAGAATCTAAGTCAACTTGCAAATATAGGTCACAAGGACAAAGGGATTGCTATGTCATAAGGCATTCTACCCAACTTAAAATTTAAACTAATGGTGTTTTGGGACAAGAAAACACGTCTAACTAGTAGGGTCACCTGTCTAACCTTTAGCACGCACGAAGGGAAGATAAGAATTTATGAAAGAAGGAATCAAGCAAGATGAAATCGATGAGTCGAACGGTAGTCCGAATATGGAATCGAGGAAAGAGGTCAAGTATGTGGATGAGATCCTAGACTTCTAATCCTATACGCAGGCTTGCTTGGTACGGTAAAGTAACCAAACAATTTATCTGCATGGGCCACCACAAAAATATGTAACGCCCCAATCCCAAAATACGTAGGACTAAGAACGTAGACATGCTAGCTGTATTCATACGAAGTACACTCCAATATATGGAATCCTCGTATGAATACATAACCTGTAAAATACAGTAGAACCATAACTAATCTCATCTACACAAAATAAATGAATAAAAGCTATCGTATAATCAACTATGAATTGTCATTGGTACATGTAGTTGGGCGAAAACAAATCCACTACCAACTATGAAAAGAAATACATAACAAAAAAAAGATTTTGGCGAGCGAAGCGAAGATGATCCAAGCGCAATCATCCTCGAAGAAATGGAGATGGTCACGGCTAGAGCTAGATCACCTGCGAAAGATAAGAGCACACACCTAGGGAGATAACCAGGTCTTTAGAGGGACGTAACAAGACACATAATATCATGCCATATAAACTGAATAAATATTGTTCAAATAAATAAGTCAATTGAATTATAACATGGTCCAATACACACCTATTGAACTAGCTTACCATCCCCCCAACCAAACAAGGACATGAGATGGTAAACTAATTCACGGTGACGTATCTTTCCATGCTATGAATCTAATATGGTATCCGGACCCCAATGAGGTTCAATACCTTCTCATCGAAGTAGTAAGTCACACCTACAACCAAACAAGGACAAGATGTGACGAACTAATCCGCGACAAGTTATTGTTCCAAGCCACGGTCAGATACAAGTACCCAAACCAAAAGTACTCATACCTAACGGATAAAGGAGCCTAACCGTTCTAAGTGAAATGTAGTTAAGAACAATCCTTCCTACGTATGGGCCCTGGTTAAAATAGGATCGGCATGGTCCCCCCTTGGGATACTAGAGGCCCAATCAATAAGAGCATAACGTTCCGCAGAACGTCAGTGGCCGTCAGTAATCATGGGTCATCAACCCCGTATCTCCAGCGGAGCTTCCGGGTCACAAGGAAAAGTGCATCGAAGCCCATACGCTAAGGAACTGTCCTCCCCGCCCAATGCCTACCATGTTGTATCCATAACAGTAAACCTCTATAACCGCTAAGTCAAACTAGCATGCAATTCTATTAGCAGTTAATCCTATCGCACGGCTTATACGTACCGGTGGCCAGCCAGTCATGCATGTCCGTGTTCTACATGTGACACACAACTTCATGGTACAACGTGTCAAGGCCAATGAATGCAACACACACGGTGGTCCCTTAAATCTAGGCTTAATGCGTAAGAAAAATAATATATAGCTGGAAATATAAATGAACATTAAGTTCTAACAGGTTATGCCATGTATCACAGTTTATTTTGTATAAAGAAAATAATGAATAATGTATGAAATATGAGCTAAAATAAATAAACAGCAAATGGCAAGGTGTCTTATCTGGTAGGACGCCTGATGTGCTGCGATAATCAAGGTGGCATGAACTGCGACTTCGATGTAACAACTATACAAGGTGACCTCCGATGGTGGCACGGACAGTTCCATTGGGTCCAAAAGGGTCAAATTAGTTCGGGTGGGACATAAGGTAGTACAAAATCGGTAAAGGAATAGGAGAGATGGCTGGGTCATGGACATGAGAATGATCGATAGAAATTTGGATAAATAATATCTATAAAAATTGAATTTATTTTATGAAGCTTAAAAACTAGTTTTTCCATGAGTTAAAAATATTCATACTTAAAGTAAAGAAAACTCTTAAGTTGTAAAAAATAGGATTCATAGGAAGAAAGTCTTATTAGTAAAAATAATAATTTAGATATTTATTTTAAAAGTAATTAAGAAATTAGTTTAATATTAGGAACTATATTCTTATTGCCAAAAATAGTTTTATATAATTATCAATGATATAAAAATTGGTTGAGGGTTTTAAAGCCACAGTTATGTAGGCTAAGTCAAAAATAATATTTATATATTTTACAAGAATTTTTTTGAAAGAATTGGTTATTCATGATAAAATATAGTAATTACAAAAATCTCTAGAACTTACATTATAAAAATAATAATATTAATAATAGTAAAATCAAAAATATTAAATATGATGTTAGCAATAATGATACAATAGAACAAAAACAAAAATAGTAATAATAATCAATAACAATATTAAATATCCTAATAATAGTAATATTAAAAAGTAAAAACAAAACACACAAAAATCGCAGCTGGGCAGCTGCTACCTACTGCCTTCCTTTAATAAGCTAATGAGAAAAAGAAAACAAAACATTTTGGAAAGACTAAGAGAGGGGAGCGAGAGTGCGGAGCCGAGAGAGAGTGGGAAGCCAGAGAAGAAGGGGGGAGAAGGGGAAAAGGAGGGTCTCCAGGCGGTTGGTCGTGGCGCGCGCTCAGGCGAACGATATGGGGGCGGTCAAGGATGATACGAGGGTTCGGGCGGTGCACGGGGGTTGGGCGCCGGCGATCGGACGCGGCGGAGACGGGTGGTCGATTGGGAGAGACGAGCGGGAGGCTTGGCGGATCTGGCCGTTGTCGAGGCTAGTGAAGTGGACGTTATGGGGGAGATCAGGTGACGGCGCGAGAGGAGATCTGGAGGCCTGCGGAGGACGGCGCCGGACCTAGGGGTGCGGTCGGGGCAGATGACCTCAGCGGCGTCGGTGGCTCTGTAGATACGCGAGGGAGCAGTCGCCGGTCGGCCTCGGCGTTCGGCTAGGGTTTTGGGAAGCAGGGGAGCGCCGGAGTTGTGGAGTCGGGGTGGAGAAGAGAGCTCACCGGAGAAGGAGAACTGGGGTTAGGTTTTCTTCTTTTATTTTTGATTTGGGGATGGGAATCGTGGTGGTGGCGGTGGATGCCTGAGATGGTGGTTGGTGCTGTCAGGGCTTAGGCAGATGGTCGGGGTAATGTCGGAGAGGCGACGTGTTGGTATTAGTCCATGGTGGTGGCGGTGTGGCCTGTCTGAGGAGGCAACAGCCTGGTGTGGTGGTAATTGGCCGGAGATGGGCTGCGGCTAGGTTAGGTTAAGGTTAGGATTTGGTGTCGGTTGTCCTGCGAGACAGCCTTGGGGTCGAGTTCGTGTCCGACGTGTGGACACGAAGAAGATGAAATGTAAATGTAATACAAATAGTGGAAAGGAAAAAAAAATAGGGACACAGTCACGATGCACGCACGATGAGATGTTGGGTGATTTGTGGAGAAATTGTGTTGGTTGTGAAGAACCAAAGGAGGACTCCCCCTTTATATAGGGGTGAGAGAATCCTAATTGGATAAGGTGGAGGAGATTTAAATCCCCTTTTAGATAAATCGCATATTAATAAAAATAGATTAATTCAATCAAAATCCAATCTCAATCTAGTTTAAATACAAATAAATCCAATAAATAAATCTTCATCCTAAAATTAACTATTTAAATCAAATCAATAATCTAACCATAATTTAAAGTATAATAATTAAACTAAAATATCTTTTTATAATTAACTAAAAATAATTTCGAAAATAAGAAATAAATATTCTTAAATATCTTTTTGAATAATAAAATATTAATATTAATAGATTTCGAAAATCAAATTAAATATTAATAGGATCTACTTCAAAAATACCTTTTAAATAATTTAAGATAATTAATAAATAATTTTAAAAACCAATTTATACATAAATTATATTTTACGTATTTGCATGAGAAGAAAGTATTTTTATGAAACATAGTTTCCTAAATTGTCAATAAAATAAACTCGCCTTTTTATAACAATAAAATTAAATAATATTTTTGAAATCTCGATGCGACGTATTTTTTCACCACCTTAAGTAAATAAAAGTAATTACTATATATTATTTTAAAACTATAAAATAGAAAAATAGTTTTCTAAAAATCTGTACGCTCACACATATTCGCACTCGTCGAGCAATTACGAAAAACGAAATTTTGCGCACGCCGTACAATATAACTACAAGACGTACAATAGAAAATAAAAAAAAATAGTACCAAATTTATATTAAAAAAATAGTAGAAATTTAGGGGTTTTATAATGCCAACTTTGGTTCGATTCTGAGAAGGTCGACCGGAATCCCTTTTTGGCGGGATGATTTTGTACGCGGCTTATCGGAATTCAAAACTGGACATACCATTGAGTTTCTCTCCTCAAACTGAATCCGTAGACATGTAGTTTGATGACTTTAGAGACCATAGTCTTTGGCACATGTTTCGGTGCAAAACGGGTCCAACGGCAGACATCGTTTTGATCCGAAATTATGATTTTGCCCCTGTTCCAGAATTAGACTTTTTGACAGGCGTTTCCTAGGTATATCTTATACACCGAGTACGTTTTTGATGTTTGTTTCAGCGTCCGGAGTTGTTTGGAGATTGTGACGTTTCTCGGTTGATATTGTGATTTCCTGGACTTGCCACTTTGCACCATCAGGCAAGATACTGTAGAAGCATAGAAATATGGGGTTCATGCGGGTCACAATTTACCGCATAAGTACTTTGGGCCAAACTGGTCCGCATAAAGGAGAGCCGCATGACAGATTCAGCACCCTATGCGGCCCGTCTACAACTAGACTGATTCGAGCCACAAAAAAAAGATACGCGGCCAAGTTGGTCAGTCCGTCTGATAAAGCTGACAAATTTTGTCAAAGCTGACAAAAATGAAAGCTCTGACACTCTGAAAAAAAGATAAGACGTGATCAGATAAAGTCATGCGGCCAGAAGGATTGCTACCCAAGCCGCATGAACCTTATGCGGCTCAAACATATGCGGCCCTAAAGTCTCTGAGCTTCATGCGGCCAAGGGTGACTGTAACCTAAGCCGCGTGAGCTTTATGCGGCGCAAAATACAGAATCTATGCGGCTCAAAAGTCCTTAAGCTACATACGGACTAAGGAAGACTATGACCTAAGCCGCATGAGTCTTATGCGACTCAACATGGCCGAAAACTGAGAGACTCATGCGGCTTAAAATGATTCCTATCCTGTGATAGGACACGTGGCAGACTGACCAAGTCTCAACCACCCAGATTTGCTGCAAAAAATCCTAACAAATTGCCAGCTGGCGGCCAAAGAGCGGGTCTTCACGTGCTGATTAGCCACGTGGCCACGGGCCATCTATGCGGCTCAAAACACATATCACTATAAATAGTAGGGTGCCACACCCCTGCAAAAGGCTGGCAACCTTCGAAAGGCAATTTCTTTAAGAGCTAAAGACTACGTCGGATAGTCCAAGGAGTAAGGCAGAGTTGATACACTTTCCCGAGCCTCCACCGTCACCCCCTAGAATCAAAACTAAACAATTATACTTAGATTATTTCCTAGGATTTCTTTCTAGGCTTTTCTTTGTACAAGCGAGTTTTCAATCAATTTTAGCGTTTCTGTAATACCTATCTTTGATATTTAATGACAAACACAATGGCAACTCTGCTGGGGACGTCCTTCTCCTCTGATGAGAAGCTGGTGACATAATCCGACGCATCCAAGCTCGGCTCTACGCAGCAAATGCTTGTGGTTCCTTTTGACCAAAAGACTTCAAAGAAATGCTCTCTGAAGGGAGCGCCAGCCCGTCACAGAAGTGAGCCAACCCAAAGATAACTCGCAGGACATCGGCACACAAAACTGTTGCCCCCGACCAAGTTCTCAAAAAAGCTCCTTCTGCGGTCCAAGACGGTGATCGAAGCTCTCCTGCGGCTTTGCTTTTGACCACAGAGGACCCCACTGTCCCCAAATCCAGCAAAGAAAAACACTACGATGCTGAGTTTTTGGGAGCACAAGGGAAATCCATACAGATGAAGAAGAGGTCGCATAAGAGAAATGGGCAGTCTGTCCATGCGACAGCCAACTCTGGCCGCAGACAAACGACCCATACGGCTGCCAACTCTGACCGCAGGAAGATGGCTCATGCAGCAGCCAACTCTAGCCACAGGAAGACGACCCATGCTGCAGCCAACTCTGGCCGCAGGAGGATGGCCCATGCGACAGCCAACTCTGGCCACAAAAAGATGGCCCATACGGCAGCCAATCCTAGCCATAGACAAAGTGTCTCATGCGGCCCTGTCAGAAGCTCTGTGTTCGACCATCTCTCATGCGGACCCGACTCTATGCGGCCCATTGAGAATGTAGAATATTCCAATCAAGACGCTTCTTACTATACGCCTTCAGGCGCTAAGTTGAAGGAGTCCAGGACAGTGCGGGCCCAACAAGCCCAGTCAACTGTCCAAGCTACTGACTGTCAGCGGGCATCATTAACTGTTATACGGGCTCCTAATGAAAAGTTGTATAGAACCACCCACGTCCAGTCCCCTAGGGCTAACGGACAGGGTGGATCTTTAAAGTCTCCCTCCAATGTTCGAGAGAAAGTCCTTTTACTAGCCTCGGATCAGGGAGCAAACATGATACCTACGTACCTGTGTGCTCAGGATACCTGAGTCCACATGTGCTCAGGATACCTGAGTCCACAAGTTTGGTGCAAAGGTATATCAGCCTGTTATCGACTTGCGTGAGGTGATCACTCATAAACGCAAAGAGGCAACCTTGGCATGCGATGAGTCCCTCTCGGGACGTCGTTGCGCCCAAGTCATCATCAACTGCTGCTGCGACAAGTCGACAACACCTAAAGATCGGCAGTCCATTTTTCAATGACTACAGCAGCCGGCACCTGTCCGACAATGACTCGAAAAACAGGTGCAAATTCCGGAAGACGAGGAGTTTTCTTTTGCCTCATGTAATTCAACTCCGAAGGTTTCTTCCGGCAAGGGGGGAAAGAAGACAGGCTCTTCCAGCCCGACAATCTTAGCCAGCACTGTAAGGAAACTCTCATCTGGAGGGTTGCTACCGATAGCCACAGGGGGTGTCTATTTAGGCACTCGATCCAGAAAGAAGCTTCCAGCACCGAGGGGTGCACCTTCGGCCTCCTTGGGAGTAGATGAAGTTGGGGGTAGCAGTCCCCTCAAAATATATGACAACCCGGTGTACCAAGAGTATACACAGGGGGTGGAGATTCCCCAAAATTATGCAACAGACTTGGACTTCCCTGAGGGCGACCACCCTCGCCAAGACGATACGGCTTCCTGCACAAGGGGTAGCACCCCTTCCGAGTCCGAGGAAGATGACATTCCGACATTTTTCGACGATTTCTCTGTACGAGAATACGACACGGAGAGCACCTCTTCTACGGTTCCTTCCACCTTTACCCATGTACGGACAGTCTTTATAGCTGACGATGATTATGAGGCACCCACTAACTGATAACGTCTAGAAGTACTTGAAGCCATGCTCTTGTCCTTGGTCAAGTCAGTAGACGAAATCAAAGCTGCCTTGCCAACTCAACCAGCGAGGACGCCTGGACAAACAAGCTTGGGACCCGCAGTCAACGCGGACTCTAACACGATCGCCCCTCCTTTGGGTGATGTTCCTTTAGGAGCATCCATTCCTTCAGATGCAGATGAAGCCAAGGAGGCAAGAAGGAAAGTCCAGGAGCTTCGAGCAATGTTCAATGCCCTAGACTCCTCTCGAGACCTCAGAATACGGCAGCCGTATCCCGTCGCATGAAGAGATGTGCCTTTTCCACCACGGCACAAGCTATTTCATTTCGATTCGTATGACGGGAAGTCCTCTGCTAGTCGGTACATGACTTACTTTGAGGTCACAACCGACCACTTGCCGTATAGTGATGCCATCCTCACTTGATTATTCATCGGGGCATTGGAGGGGATCGCGTTCGACTGGTACCGCAATCTGTCCGACAACTGTATCCATTCTTTTGACAGCTTCAAGCACATATTCCTGGAGAGGTTCTACGAAGTGGAACATGATGTGACAATGTTGTCTCTCATGGACATCGTTCAAGGAGAGAGGGAGCTAACAAGGAACTATATCGAGCGGTTCCGCCAAACCGTAATGAGATTGCCCCAAGGCAATTCCGAGAGCTCTTTGATTGAAATCTGCCATAAGAAGTTGCTTCCCGCAATTAGCCTCTGGATGGGTGATAATCAGTTTAAGGATTGGACGACCTTCATCATAAGTGCTACCAATGCGGAGACAAAGTTGAAGAAGGCTCGCCAGTTGGGATTACACATCCTAGATGGAGAGGATAAGGGCAAACGTCCTGGTTCCACCTCCAGCAACAACAACAGTGGTGGCACCTCCAACCGGGATAATAGAGGCAAACAGGCCATGGTCGCCGATGCGACCAAGAAGCCTGAACAAAAACAGACGAAAGGTCAATGGCCCAATATGAATTACTCATTTGAATATAGTCATGTCAAACCTATCTTCGATATGCTCTTGCAAGGGGGTAGGATCCAGCTCCCTCCACCAAGGCGCGATCCCCGAGCGACAGAAATTGAGGACCCAAAATATTGTCACTTCTACCGCTATGTCCATCATTCCACTCATGACTGCTTCTAATTAAAGCGGTACATCCAGAGTCTTATCGACTCCAAAGCTTTGTCGATAGACTTTGAAGAGGTTACCATGGAGGCAAACATAGTGTCAATTCACTTCGGTGATTTACTCCCAATAAGTACTCCATACAGGGTAATACCTATCCCTCGGGCAACGATGGGGGTTACTAATCTTCCACCCGGCCGGAACCAGACATCTGGTTTGGTACCTCTCACCACATCGCGAGGAGAGATCATGTGGGTGCACCCGGACTTAGTGCCCGAAGTTACCCAGGCAGTGTCATCTCCTACCAATAAGAAGAAGGGCAAGAAGTCTAGATCCTGGCATACAATTTCAGCCAAAGCTAAGGAAGCGACAGCCGTTGTTACCCGGTCTGGAGCACAAGTCCAGCCCACACTGGACAGTTCAGTCGAAGATCCTTAGCCGACAATGTTGCCTGCCTCTGATGTTCCAAGGCCGCCTCAGCCTCCACCAGCCGATAGGTCCAAGCCAAAGGAAACCTGCTTCGACAGGCCACTCTGCAACGATGCACCTCAGGGGCTGGAGAGACCTTACAACTTTGACATATTAGCACAATTGGCTAATACGCCAGCAAAGTTGTCGTTATACAACCTCCTAAGGCTCTCCAAGGATTTTCGTGTCGCATTGAACGAAGCACTCCAAAATGCTGACGCCTACTTAGCCCAGGTTAAGCCTCCAGGGGAAGATCCGTCAGCAGATCTACAGGGCAGCAATGGCACAGATGCAATGCCTAACATCATATTTACCCCACAGAACATGTCGATCAAGTTAAACTTGCATGATCGCCCCTTGTACTACACTAGATACATAGGCGACATCAAGTTGGATCGGATGCATATCGACTCTGGCTCGTCGATAAGCATCATCCCGAAAAGCTTGCTCTAACTTCTGGGCATCCCTATGCACCGGCTAGCGGTGACCAATACTACCATTAGCGGTTTCAACTCGGGGAGGAGCTATCCTCTAGGGAAGATCCGATTGAAATGTCAGATTGGTGACCTGAAGACGGAGGTTACCTGCTACGTCATAGATGCTGACACCTCCTACAACATCCTCCTGGGACATCCATGGATACATGACTATATGATCGTGCCATCCACCCTTCACCAGTGCTTTAAGTATGTCAGTAAGCACGGCTTCGTGAAGACTGAATTCGCCAAAATCGATCCCGTTAAAGGGGTTGAATCTTATTACTCTTTGGAGGCTTGTCTGTATGAAGAATCCAAAAAACACATAACTGACGAACTGGAGACCATCACAGGGCCAGAGGAACCATTAAGAATTCATCTCCAGGCCCATAAACCAGGCAAAGCCTTACCCCTCGTCGCAACCTTGCATAAAGAGGTGACCGGTTCTCTTGCCTCACCTGTACAGTTGGAACCATTGGTCATCCGGCTCCCGAGATCCAGCCAAGAGCCAAAACCCGTCGTAGGACCGATGGTGATCCGATTGCCGAAATCCAATCAAAGGCAACAGGAAGATGCGAGGCCCTCTGTGACGCCGATGGTGATCCGATTGCCAAAATCCACTCAAAGGCAACCGAAAGACACAAAGTCCCCTGCCGAGCCAATTGTCATCCGTCTTCCCAAAATGAGTCGACAACCAAGTGTCGACCCGACACCCTCAGGCAAGCCAATACCACAAGATGAACCCTTGGTGGTCAAGCTGCCCAAGACAGCATCCCGACCTCTGAGCTCGCAGCGGGTAGCCGAAGAGGACGTAGAACTCGCCAAGTACATGGTTACACAGGTGGATAGCCCCTCTCCTGATGATGTAATCCCTGTGAACAAAATTCCTTATTTCATCAATAAGAGATTGCCGTTAGACTATTCTGAGTATGACAAGCTTAATCTAATGTATGCTGTACGGGACTGTCTAGATATTAACCTGTACACACAGGTGACAATCGTCCATACCCCAAATCAACTTGCTCCCATTAAAGGCGCTTACTTCCTAGTCCCAGGTAGAAGAGAATGGGGTCACACGATCATCTTTGGCCGAAAAGAAGGTCCTCAATCTTTCATGCCACTAGAGTTCGATCTCGAACCCGACGTTGGAAGATTATTGCTCTACCTGTATAGTCCTCAAGCCAAGTACTTCATGCAAAAGCAGGGGTATGACATGGAGGCTATCCCGGGTCTGAATTACGATAACGGTGGGCGATTGCCTCTACAGCTATCAGTACCGACTGGGAAACCTCAGGACTATTATCACAAATCTAGACACGGCCTCGGATATGTTACACCAGCAACAACGCATGAAAGTTTCGATGAAGAATGCGAGTGGCACTCTCTTTCGTCCGAGTCATCCACTTATGACTCCGATAGCAGCATTGGAGATATATTCAGACAGACATTATCTGTCAACATGACATCCGCTGATATTGAAAAAGGAGACGAAGACCTACTTGAACCGCTTGAGTTGGAGCCATGGGTCCAACAACTGGATGCACAATGGGAGAAGCGCTTCAAACTACGAGACCCTCCCACTAAAGACGAGGTCATGCAAGTTAACCTCGGTGATGAATCCTCTCCAAAACCAATCTTCGTCAGTAAAAGCCTGACAGACGGCGGGCGGGAGTCGTTGTTGCAACTCGTCAGAGAATACATCGACGTCTTTGCCTGGAGCTATGAAGACATGCAAGGGCTAAATCTCAGACGCAAAATCAGTCAAACAACAGCAGCGACAGTTTCGTCCAGACATCATGAACTCCATTGAAGTCGAAGTAAACAAGCTTATAGCTAGCAGTTTCATCCGTGAAGAACAGCACCCAGACTGGGTAGCCAACATAGTACCAGTCATCAAGAAGAACAGAAAGATCCGAATTTGCATCGACTTTCGCAATCTGAATGCGGCATGCCCTAAGATGAATTCCCTCTTCCGAACACTGACATAATGATCGATAATACATGTGGCTTCGAGCGCATGTCCTTTATGGATGGTTTTCAGGATACAATCAAATCAAAATGTCTCTTGATGATGAGAAGCATACGTCATTCCGAACATCGATCGGCATGTATTGTTATACGGTCGTGACCTTCGGACTGAAGAACGACGGTGCTACATATCAACGTGCTCTGAGCATCATCTTCAAAGATCACTTGTGCAAGACGGTGGAGTGTTACATTGACGACATCGCCGTCAAAAGCCGCTCCAAAAATGATCACTTACATGATCTGAGAACAGTGTTCGACCTCATACGAGCGCACAATCTGAAGATGAATCCCACCGAGTCTTTCATGGGCGTGTCTAGCGGAAAGTTCTTGGGATTTGTCATTACTTTCCGGGGCATTCACATAGACCCCGATAAAACAAAAACAATCCTGGAGATGAGTCCACCAAGGAACCTCCGTGAACTCCGCGGCCTTCAGGGAAGACTAGCCTACATCAGGAGGTTCATATCTAATCTCTCAGGACGATGTCAACCCTTCACTCAAATCATGAGGAAAGGTGTCTCTTTCGTATGGAACGAGGAATGTCAGGTGCCTTTGACGACATTAAGGAATACCTGACAAATCTGCCAGTCATGGTAGCCCCGGTCGCCGGAAAGCCCTTCCTGCTCTATGTACGGGCGATGGAACACTCCCTCGGTGCTTTGCTTACACAGAATAATGATGCGGGACATGAACAAGCTATTTACTATCTCAGCCGGATGATGGTAGGACCAGAACATAGGTACACCGTCATGGAGAAGGAGTACATTGTCCTAGTGTTCGCCTTTCAGAAAACATGACACTATGTGACAGGGCAGACCATCCATGTTGTCTCATGAGTTAATCCTCTCAGGGTTCTCATGACCAAACCAGTCGCACTCAGTTCTCATCTAGCCACCTGGGCACTACTATTATCCCCCTACGACATGGTTTTTATTTCGCAAAAGGCTGTCAAAGGTCAAGCCCTGGCCGACTTCTTAGTAGCCCATCCAGGCTCAAAAACAGCCAAAATTTATAAAGAAATCCCCGACGAAGTTGTCGCCTCAAACATGACTTCACATGATGACATTTGACGAATGTTCTTTTACGGTGCTTCAAGAACGGGGCCACAAGGTGATATCGTCGCTGGAGTTGGGTGGTATTAATTTCTCCCTCTGGACTGGTGGTCAATCGGACATATTCTCTTACAGAACCCTGTTCAAACAATGTAGCCGAATATAACGCTCTAGTCATCGGACTCTAACTCGCAAAAGAAGTAGGGATCAAGTACCTGGAAGCGTATGCCGACTCGCTGTTGGTTGTTAACCAGATCCGAGGCTCATACGAGGTTCGCAACGAGGACCTGATTCCCTACTATCAGACAGCAATTGCCATCATTACAACCTTAGAAGGGTTCTTTATAAAGCATGTTCCTAGACTCCAAAATATCGAAGCTGATGCCCTAGCAGGCCTCGCCGCTTCCTTGGCACTTCCAAATGATATTCATCATCTAGTCGACGTGATAGGCCATGAGATGGTCTGTCCCAAAAAAAATATTCAACTGGGTACGAGTTACTCCGCCCAGATAACCAACGACATACAAGACTGGAGACGCCCGCTCATCGACTTTGCAGTCTACGAAATTCTGTCAGAGAATGTGAAGGAAGCAACTTCAATCAGAAGACGCTCTCTCAGATTCTTCTGTGATACAGAGACGAAAATTTTATATTGATGATCCTACGATGGGCTACTATTAAGATGCCTGTCAAATACAGAAGCCAAAGAAGCCTTACGCGAGGCTCACGATGGCGCTTGCGGGGCTCACCAACCTGGACCAAAATTGCAAGATCGTCTCCGTCGGTGGGTTATTACTGGCCCACAATGGTATCAGATGTAGTTGATTATGCAAAGAAGTATAAGGCTTGCCAGATCCACGCAGATTTTATAAATCAGCCATCTTAATTCTTGCACCCAATAGTGGCCTCTTGGCCATTTGAAGTATGAAAAATGGACATCATTGGGCCAATCACCCCATCGTCGTCTAGGGGGCATCGGTTCATACTTGTAATCACCGATTACTTCTCCAAATAGGCGAAAGTTATTCCACTTGCAGAGGTGAAAACATCAAATGTGATTAGCTTCATAAAACATCACATCATCTACCGTTTTGGACTGTTCCGAAGGATTTTTCATGACAACGGTCTGCAGTTTGCAAGCCACGCTTTCTATCGATTTTGTGACAAGAATCGGATTCAGAACATGGCCTCGACGGCATATAACCCAACGGCTAATGGTCTGGCTGAAGCTTTCAACAAAACCATAATCAAGCTCCTCAAGCAGTTTATGTCTTCAAACAAACGTGACTGGAATGAAAAGCTTGGCAAGTGCTTATGGGCGTATCGCACTACGATTCGGACGGCTACAGGAAATACACCGTTCTCCTTGGTTTATGGGAGCGAGGCAGTTCTCCCATTAGAGACTCAGATCCCCTCACTTCGCGTAGCCCTTACTTACTGATTGACGTCGGATGACAACCACCGCTGACGGCTAGAAGAACTGGAAGCCTTAGACGAGAAGCGTTTACAAGCTCAATAAAGCATAGAGCTCTACCAAGCACGCATCTCTCGAGCTTTCAACAAGAAAGTCAAACAGACAATATTCCAAGTCAGCGATCTCGTCTTGGTCGTTCGCAGACCAATGGTCATGACCCACAAGACCCCCGACAAATTCCAGCCTAAATGGGAGGGTCCGTTCATCATCGAGACTGTATTCTCCAATGGCGCATACCGGCACGCAAAGCATAATGGGGACTTGCTCATGATGCCCATAAACGACAAGTTCCTAAAAAAATACTATGTTTAAAAACATTGCCATACTACCTAGAGTGTCGAGTTATGTCACGACCCGCACCCACTGTGAGGGTACCAGAGCGTAACAACGCCCAGCCTACGCCGTAGTGTCGGCGGTAGAACGCTGTTCTAGGTCATGAACTATAACTAACATAATATGAATGCTCTCCATAAGGAGGCCAACACAGAGGTACAACTCAATCACAATCTAGAGATAGAATATGGCACGATAAAATAGATATGAGAATCCTCAACCGAGGTACAACAGAAATGAAATACAAGTCTCAACATCTCTACAATATACAAACTCTGAATAAAGAACAACAACTAAACATAAAAGAAAAACAGTCTAAACTATCTATACTAAGCAAGGTATCGACCTCAGCAGCTGCCTGAACCTCCCCTGGGGTCCAGGTCGCGAGTGTCAACTAGGCAAACTCCAAGTAAGGGTGCAGGGTGCCTCATCATCCTCTATAAAATTTTCAACAGGTCCAGTCAGGACGGGAGCGAGCACATAACATCTCACGCAGTTCATATCATGTTAGAAAATATAAAGCATACAATAGAGTAAGGTACATAAAACGCTGAAAGTAAGAAGTATATGAAAAAGAGTAGAGATTTGATAACAGGAAATATCTAAATATGATAAATAAGAACTGTAAGCCTACTGTGATTTAGAGTACAATATGGTTATGTAAACGGTCTAGGAAAATGCAATGGTAACTCCATTGTACGTGGGTGTACAATAGACATATACAATAGTTATACAATGTTGTACAATAGGATTTAATTACATAACCAATTCTACTCCCCCTCTCCAAATCAATACACAAGGATCTACTCCGGTTACGTTATCTTGCATAATAGTGTACAATGTTATACAATAGATGTACAATATTATACAATAGATGTACAATGTTATACAATGGATATACAATATTATACAATAGATGTACAATGTTATAAAATAGTTGTACAATGGTCTATCCCTGGGACTCATGTGATACTGAGAGTACAATATGCACAAGGAGTATACAAGGATATGGGTATTCAATAAATACAATATGTAAGTGAAACGCACATCACAATATGTATTTAGTGAATACAAGGAGATAACATCTCAAAAGAAGATCCGTATAGTACCAATCCGTGATAATGATCGTGTTAGCATCAAGTACAGTAATCTAGAGCAAGAATATAAATCCAGACAAGTATGAAACGGTCAGAGAATGTACTCGCCTCGTATCTGAATGTCTGAAGTAAATGTACTGTCTGAGATGAGGTACCTGACTCCTAGTTAGAGCAACACAAGTCAAGATGTACACAGGGAATGATAAATATAATCTACAATGCATCTGCATGTTGTCTAGGTCAAACTAGACTAAAGTCAACACTTGGTCAACTCCAGTCAACTAGACTAGTCAAACTAGGTCAACTAGGTCAAATCCTAGCCCAACAAGTCTAATAAGTCTCACTTGGCCTAACCAAGCCTAGTCTAGCAATCACACACCAATCACAAGGCTATACAAGCCAAACACAAGCCATCACATTCAATATTATACATAAGAGAAAGGAAGCTAACATGTAAAGCTATGTGTGTGTGTGAACATGGAGGTGTACATGAAAAGAGAATTCAACACTAGGCCCTATATCACATATATGTATATATAACTATAGGAAAACTCTATTTACCACATTAACACATTTAGCCATGTATAGTATATATATATATAGAGAGAGAGAGAGAGAAGAGCATGTGTATGTGTTCATGGGTGTGTGTGTGTGTGTGTGTGTCATGAAAGTGCACAAGAACATGTGTGTGTTATCATGGAATGAGTGTTAGGCAATGTGTGAGTGAGAGTGTCAATGAGTGAGGGTGTGAGGGTTATATAGTGTAGTGTGCATTGTGTGTGGAGTGATAGTGAGGCATGACAGTTGTGTAGCAAAGTGTCAATAGGAAGTTAACATTCACATATATGAGTCCTCATGTATCTCTTATTTAGTGAAACAAAACTAAATTCCAGTTTTATTCCTAACAAGGCTACATATATTACATCTACTATTACATTACATTCATGCTTACATTCATTAATCATTCATTTATTCTCTTGCACCACTATATGCACCATACATTACATACTATGGAACCTACATATTCATTACAAGCCATACTTATACATGCTTACATTAGATAGGATACTTACACCTCATACATCATTTATTTAAACATTTACTCATGCTTGCATTCTCTATTTAATTACATAATGTATATACATTAACATGGGTTAAAATCAAATAGAACATTATATTACACACAAGGGTGCACAAAATGCATATACCGAATAGTAACTCCTACTAATAATCAATACTGTACCATCTCAGCATGAATTAAAATGTAGGATTAAAGTATGTTATAGATCTATGTGTTAGCTTTCCAAAACTTCAAACGGATCGCGTTTTCGTTTCCGAAAACTCCCGGAATCGCGAAAACACCGAGAACGCGTTTGTCTTTCGTACAGCTGACACTCAAATAATTCTCCAGAAAGTTACAGAAAGAATTAGGCCTATTAATACATGTTTTTGGAAAGCTAACTTCAATACGCTTCTTTTAAAAAAAATAGGAGATTAAACCGAGCTTTGAGCTAGAAGTTATGATATTTCTAAGTTAGGGCTGAAATTAAAAATGTGGATAAAAATCATGACGGATTTGGGTAGTTTGAGACAAAAGAACACAAGTATATAACATAATATATCAAGAACTCACTCTCTACACTAATATATATATATATGAGACACTATAGAACACATCTCCAATACAAAAATATGAGATTAAACATGTAATAATTCATTCATACATAACAACAACACATAGTGTGTCCAAATTTGGGATTTTCCCACATGGACACAACCACAACACAAAGGACACTCCTATGACCTCCAAATAGACACGAAATGGACACAAATGGAGATACAACCATGGAGGTCATTCCTATGGGTTCAAAATAGACCTATATGCATGAGGAAATGAAAAGGAGAAGGGATTTATACCTTCCGGTAGATCGAATCGAAGAGAAGCCTTCCCGGAGCGACACCGACACGTAAAGATTCCAAAAGGACACGAACGAGCTCCGAATCCTCCCAAACTTGGGTAGCTTCCTCCTTGGCAAGAATGGAGAAGGAAAGAAGAAAATTTGGTGGCGAAATGGAAGGATTTGGTGGAGAAATTACTAGGGATTGCTCTCTAGGAATTTGGGGAAGAACAAGAGAGAGAGTGTCGATGAGAATAATAAAATGAACTTGAGCCTATCCTCTCCCAAAGTGGCTGGCCATATGGGGTTATTTTTTCTATTATGGTAAGGTCCAAAATGCCCTCACTAACCTATTCTATGAGTATTAGGAAAGGGCTAATTGGTTGGGGCTAAATTAGTCATTCTAAAGTCTCTAATCACACTAACCTTATCCATAATAATTAGTCTAACCTCTAACTAAAATATTTCTATCATGTGGACTAAATTTAATATCATGTGGGCCATGCCTAACTAGTGTGTAGGTCCCACTAGAGTCAAACTACCCCGGGTCCCCGTTTCAAGTCGAATTGAGTTGAAATTCGAACCCGACTCAAATAACCCCAAAACAATATCATAAATAATAAAATTATATCAAAATAATTCAAAGAGGTCAAATGCAAAAATATCCTTAGGCCAAAAATGACATTAAAATATCATAATCACATGGTTAGGCTCTAGGTCAAACAATCTCTAGGATTTCACTAGCAAAACGTCAAAACCACAAGTCATGAATTTAAATAGTTTAAAATAATTTAAAAATCACTATAAATCATAACATGAAATAAATATCATTAAATAATAATTATAATTATAAAATTTCAAAATTACCCTCATCTGGAAAACTGGGTGTTACAATCCTATCCACCTTATAAAAATTTTGTCCTCGAAATTAAGATGATCGCACCCTTTTCTAGGCCGAACATAGACAAGGGTCAATCACTAGTCAATTTCCTCAACATCCTAGTACTTGGTCATCAGCTGGTCAACTTCTTAGGACTTTTACCTATGCTAGCTACCTAGTGTTGGCAACTAGGGATTTGCAAAGAAAACTCTATAATAGACTAGCTCTTAACTTCCAAATCCTATCAAGTCATCCATAACTAATTACCCACAAGCTAAGCACACCAATCCCAAATACCACATATATATATATATATATATATATATATATATATATATATGCTCAAGAACAACAACCCATCACATATATCCTAAGTATATCATCTATATATATAGACCTCTTAGTCCTAGGTGAAACTACAACTATGCTCAAGGGCAGGCTCTGGTTACTTGGTGCCTTACTGGAAGGGTAAAGGAAAACAATAAATAATCATCAAGGTTGTATGGCATACTAACATCCTATACGTAACTGGTTGGTATCATAATAACAGGGAATTATCTGCAATGGGTTACTATTCTAGCACCAATGCTAACTATCACCTCTAGGGTACAGACACTCTACAAGTCACCATATCTATATACTATGAAGGAACTGCCTATGAACAAGCTCTATAATCTAAATATCCCTACTCCTAAGTCATTTATAACAACAAAAAGGGTATGATGTTTTAAACCTTCTCAAGATACAATCTGTAATCATATGCGTCTGTCCAAAATCATGTTGTCCAGAGTCTTCATCATGCTAGTGAGCAAGGCTACGATAATCACAGAGTCCTTGACTAAGGTACGTACCTCTAGGTTCATGGTATTTAAAATTTTCGTATAGTCGCATGTGACGGCGAAAACCTTAAATTCCCATACCCAAGAAATACATCTGAAATATGACTACATGTCCTCACTATGCCAACTAACACAACTATCGAAGAACCTAGATCCAATGATTTAGGTGACCTAGCCCATACGATTCTGAAGAAAAACATCATAACAAAAGAACAACCTGACAAACTTAATAAATCAACAAGGAACAGATGGAATCGGATTTCAAGGTAGTTATAAAAGACAATTTCGGGAATGGAATTGAGAAAAACGGAACTTGCAGCAAGATCTCTAATGGTCTGTGCATCCTTGACTGTCCTGACGATAGCTCGCCCTGCTGGTTTCCCCTGGTCTGCTGCTGATGCTGCATGAATCACCGCTGCTGAGAAAAATCAGAAATGACGGGAGAAAATCTCAGTACAGATAGAGGTGCACCTCCAATGTAGCAGATACGCCAACCTGAGTCGGCATAACAGGAGCTGCGGTCTCGAGGCCCTGATGAACAGGACGAGAGGTGGCCAGCCTCTCGATAGTATCCCTCGAACCGAAGTGATGAGATCCTGTCTTCATAACCATCATAAAAACAGATCAAAACAAGGAGCAATTTCTAAGAATGAAGCAAAAATTCAAAGGAGGACAGTTTATATTCAAGGGAAGTCAATAAGTAACAATTTTAGACAAAGGAATCTGATTAAGAGTTTTTTCTAATGTGATTGAGTACCTCTAAAAATAATCCTAATCCTGCTGCAGGCTGTAGTGATACTCTAGTTCGAATACCACTACATAAACTCGACCTGCATGGGCCACCACTAAAAACGTGTCACGACCCGCACCCACTGTGAGGGTACCAGAGCGTAACAACGCCCAGCCTACGCCGCAGTGTCGGCGGTAGAACGCTGTTCTAGGTCATGAACTATAACTAACATAATATGAATGCTCTCCATAAGGAGGCCAACACAGAGGTACAACTCAATCACAATCTAGAGATAGAATATGGCACGATAAAATAGATATGAGAATCCTCAACCGAGGTACAACAGAAATGAAACACAAGTCTCAACATCTCTACAATATACAAACTCTGAATCAAGAACAACAACTAAACATAAAAGGAAAACAGTCTAAACTATCTATACTAAGCAAGGTATCGACCTCAGCAGCTGCCTGAACCTCCCCTGGGGTCCAGGTCGCGAGTGTCAACTAGGCAAACTCCAAGTAAGGGTGCAGGGTGCCTCATCATCCTCTGTAAAATTTTTAACAGGTCCAGTCAGGACGGGAGCGAGCACATAACATCTCACGCAGTTCATATCATGTTAGGAAATATAAAGCATGCAATAGAGTAAGGTACATGAAACGCTGAAAGTAAGAAGTATATGAAAAACAGTAGAGATTTGATAACAGAAAATATCTAAATATGATAAATAAGAACTGTAAGCCTACTGTAATTTAGAGTACAATATGGTTATGTAAACGGTCTAGGAAAATGCAATGGTAACTCCATTGTACGTGGGTGTACAATAGACATATACAATAGTTATACAATATTGTACAATAGGATTTGATTACATAACCAATTCTACTCCCCCTCTCCAAATCAATACACAAGGATCTACTCCGGTTACGTTATCTTGCACAATAGTGTACAATGTTATACAATAGATGTACAATATTATACAATAAATGTATAATATTATACAATGGATGTACAATGGATGTACAATATTATACAATAGATGTACAATGTTATACAATAGTTGTACAATGGTCTATCCCTGGGACTCATGTGATACTGAGAGTACAATATGCACAAGGAGTATACAAGGATATGGGTATTCAATAAATACAATATGTAAGTGAAACGCACATCACAATATGTATTTAGTGAATACAAGGAGATAATATCTCAAAAGAAGATCCGTATAGTACCAATCCGTGATAATGATCGTGTCAGCATCAAGTACAGTAATCTAGAGCAAGAATATAAATCCAGACAAGTATGAAACGGTCAGAGAATGTACTCGCCTCGTATCTGAATGTCTGAAGTAAATGTACTGTCTGAGATGAGGTACCTGACTCCTAGTTAGAGCAACACAAGTCAAGATGTACACAGGGAATGATAAATATAATCTACAATGCATCTGCATGCTGTCTATGTCAAACTAGACTAACGTCAACACTTGGTCAACTCCAGTCAACTAGACTAGTCAAACTAGGTCAACTAGGTCAAATCCTAGCCCAACAAGTCTAATAAGTCTCACTTGGCCTAACCAAGCCTAGTCTAGCAATCACACACCAATCACAAGGCTATACAAGCCAAACACAAGCCATCACATTCAATATTATACATAAGAGAAAGGAAGCTAACATGTAAAGCTATGTGTGTGTGTGAACATGGAGGTGTACATGAAAAGAGAATTCAACACTAGGCCCTATATCACATATATGTATATATAACTATACGAAAACTCTATTTACCACATTAACACATTTAGCCATGTATAGTATATATATATAGAGAGAGAGAGAAGAGCATGTGTATGTGTTCATGGGTGTGTGTGTGTGTGTGTGTGTCATGAAAGTCCACAAGAACATGTGTGTGTTATCATGGAATGAGTGTTAGGCAATGTGTGAGTGAGAGTGTCAATGAGTGAGGGTGTGAGGGTTATATAGTGTAGTGTGCATTGTGTGTGGAGTGATAGTGAGGCATGACAGTTGTGTAGCAAAGTGTCAATAGGAAGTTAACATTCACATATATGAGTTCTCATGTATCTCTTATTTAGTGAAACAAAACTAAATTCCAGTTTTATTCCTAACAAGGCTACATATATTACATCTATTATTACATTACATTCATGCTTACATTCATTCATCATTCATTTATTCTCTTGTACCACTATATGCACCATACATTACATACTATGGAACCTACATATTCATTACAAGCCATACTTATACATGCTTACATTAGATAGGATACTTACACCTCATACATCATTTATTTAAATATTTACTCATGCTTGCATTCTCTACTTAATTACATAATGTATATACATTAACATGGGTTAAAATCAAATAGAACATTATATTACACACAAGGGTGCACAAAATGCATATACCGAATAGTAACTCCTACTAATAATCAATACTGTACCATCTCAGCATGAATTAAAATCTAGGATTAAAGTATGTTATAGATCTATGTGTTAGCTTTCCGAAACTTCAAACGGATCGCGTTTTCGTTTCCGAAAACTCCCGGAATCGCGAAAACACCGAGAACGCATTTGTCTTTCGTACAGCTGACACTCAAATAATTCTCCAGAAAGTTACAGAAAGAATTAGGCCTATTAATACATGTTTTTGGAAAGCTAACTTCAATACGCTTCTTTTAAAGAAACGGAAGATTAAACCGAGCTTTGAGCTAGAAGTTATGATATTTCTAAGTTAGGGCTGAAATTAAAAACGTGGATAAAAATCATGACGGATTTGGGTAGTTTGAGACAAAAGAACACAAGTATATAACATAATATATCAAGAACTCACTCTCTACACTAATATATATATATGAGACACTATAGAACACGTCTCCAATACAAAAATATGAGATTAAACATGTAATAATTCATTCATACATAACAACAACACATAGTGTGTCCAAATTTGGGATTTTCCCACATGGACACAACCACAACACAAAGGACACTCCTATGACCTCCAAATAGACACGAAATGGACACAAATGGAGATGCAACCATGGGGGTCATTCCTATGGGTTCAAAATAGACCTATATGCATGAGGAAATGAAAAGGAGAAGGGATTTATACCTCCCGGTAGATCGAATCGAAGAGAAGCCTTACCGGAGCGACACCGACACGTAGAGATTCCAAAAGGACACGAACGAGCTCCGAATCCTCCCAAACTTGGGTAGCTTCCTCCTTGGCTAGAATGGAGAAGGAAAGAAGAAGATTTGGTGGCGAAATGGAAGGATTTGGTGGAGAAATTGCTAGGGATTGCTCTCTAGGAATTTGGGGAAGAACAAGAGAGAGAGTGTGGATGAGAATAATGAAATGAACTTGAGCCTATCCTCTCCCAAAGTGGCTGGCCATATGGGGCTATTTTTCCTATTATGGTAAGGTCCAAAATGCTCCCACTAACCTATTCTATGAGTATTAGGAAAGGGCTAATTGGTTGGGGCTAAATTAGTCATTCTAAAGTCTCTAATCACACTAACCTTATCCATAATAATTAGTCTAATCTCTAACTAAAATATTTCTATCATGTGGACTAAATTTAATATCATGTGGGCCATGCCTAACTAGTGTGTGGGTCCCACTAGAGTCAAACTACCCCGGGTCCCCGTTTCAAGTCGGATTGAGTTGAAATTCGAACCCGACTCAAATAACCCCAAAATAATATCATAAATAATAAAATTATATCAAAATAATTCAAAGAGGTCAAATGCAAAAATATCCTTAGGCCAAAAATGACATTAAAATATCATAATTACATGGTTAGGCTCTAGGTCAAACAATCTCTAGGGTTTCACTAGCAAAACGTCAAAACCACAAGTCATGAATTTAAATAGTTTAAAATAATTTAAAAATCACTAAAAATTATAATATGAAATAAATATCATTAAATAATAATTATAATTATAAAATTTCAAAATTACCCTCATCTGGAAAACTGGGTGTTACAAGTTATGTACATCAGGTACCTCTGAACTTACACTCTGTTTCCTCCAAGGGGACTCACATTGCATCTCTCCGAGCGACAAGTCATGTATATTAATACCTCTGAACTTCCACTCTGATATTTCGATTATCATATATCACGTCCATATTACCTCTGATATAGACAATCTCCTAGCTTAACACTTGTACCCAACTCGGGATAAAAGACATGGTGTTTAGACCACAAAATCTATCACGTCCAAATTACCTCTGTTGGATTTTGTCTCGAATCTATTACTCGCACCACCAGTGCGCAAAAAGGTAATAGGTCCACCAAAAATCATTCCTGATTATCGTGTGTCACGTCCATATTACCTCTGATACCGATAGTCTCCTAACTTAACACCTGTGCCCAACCCGGGATAAAAGACATGGTGTTAAGACCACAAAACCTGTCACGTCCATATTACCTCTGTTGGATTTTATTTCAAATCTATTACCCGCACCGCCAGTACGCAGAAGGGTAATAGGTCCACAAAAGTTATTCTAATCTATTACCCGCACCACTAGTGCGCAGAAGGGTAATAGGTCCATAAAACTTATCCTAATCTATTACTCGTACCATCGGTGTACCAAAGAGTAGTAGGTCCACAAAATATCATTCAAATCTATTTGCTCGTATTTCTAAATACACAAAAGGGCAATAGGTCCACAAAAAGTCCCCCAGTGGGATATTCTTAATATTGTATTAGGCCCTCTAATACAAGCACCACAGATACCACAAGCAAAAAATGGAGTGAGTGTAATCTATTTATTTAAAATCAGTTACATTCATAGGACTACACCACCACTAAAGGATTACACTGGTGTCCAAAAGAAGAAAAACACAAACTACAGCCAAAGACAGACAAACACAAAGACAAATACGAATGTTTATTTGTCATATTCCCGGAAACAGCAATTACATGACATCCTACGGATCCCTACAGTCAAGGATCATAGCTGCATTGAGGCATATACCATTCCCTCAGCCATTTTGCATACGAAAGATCTATTTAATTAAGGTCTTCGGCGGGAGTAGGAGGGTCAGAACTCCCAATGCTACTACCCTCAGACTTGGGTTTCTCCTTTACAGCAGCCTCAATCTTGGGAGTAATTTCCTTCCTGGTGGACGCCAGCTCTTCTTTTACCTCAACTTTTGGTATCACCTCCTCCTTAACAAATGGTGACTCTTGTTTGATGAAAGAGGACAACATCTCCTCATTCACAATAGTCTCAGCCTTCGACATGGATGTTGTAAAAAATTAATGAAAGAAGATAGTCAGATAAATACAAAATGAAAGGACTCCTTTTCATCTATGCGGCCTAACCAAACAGTACTCATACGGCTCAGTCATGAGACACTTAGGTGGCTCAGTCATGAAGTGCTCATGCGGCTCAGTCATGAGGCACTTAGGCGGTACATGTGGCTCAGTCATGAAGTGCTCATGCGGCTCAGTCATGAGGCACTTATGTGGCTCAGTCATGAGGTACCTATGCGGTTCATGCGGCCCAGTCATGAAGTGCTCATGAGGCACTTATGCGGCTCAATCATGAAGTGTTCATGCGGATCAGTCTTAGGGCACTTATGCGGTTCAAGTTCGAATGAGCAGCGCTTATGCGGCTCAGCCCATGCGGCCCTATCATACATAACACATGCGATCCAAATGAGATAGGGCATGCATCGACCAGGCTTAAAGCAGAGAGGCAATATATGACAGGCCCGCACATAAAATATGCGATATGGCCATTCAAAATTTCAGTCATCGTCTTTCTACCGTCCTTACCCTTGATGGGGGTTGCACGTCGGAATGAATGGAAGAAGAGTCTGCCGCTCTCGACGGAGAGGCAAGTCCCTTCCTTTTGGCCGCAGCACCAGTCGACTTGGAAGCTTTTGGAGCCATGGCTAAATTGAGACAGAAAAATGAAGACAAAGGAGAAGAAGGTGAAAGAGAAAAATCTCTCTCTGAATGACCCATATTTATAGAGTTTCTGAAGAGTGCCTCTTCGACTCTCGAGATCATTAAAGATAATGACGACGTTTGGGGATCTTATCCCTAGTAACCATCGACTTTATCTCGAAAAGTGCCTCTTCGATTCTCGAGATTATTAAAGATAATGACGACGTTTGGAGATTTTATCCCTAGTAACCGTCGATTTTATCTCGAAAAGAGAACCCAAATACAAAATCGAATCAAGAAATTAAATACAGCAGTGACAGCTGGCAGGCTGGACAAGATTTCCCTGTGGCTCAAGATTTCCCTGCGGCTAAAGGTCTCTACTGACTTGAAAATTCCCTACGACTAAAGGTCTCTCCTAACATGAAGACTCCCTGCGGCTTGACATATCTCCATGCTTCTTATTCAAAGTATTCCAAATTTGCAATTTGAAAACTTTGAAGGAGGTCTTGTAGAAGCATAGAAAATATGGGATTCATGCGGGTCATAATTTGCCGCATAAGTACTTTGGGCCAAACTGGTCCACATAAAGGAGAGCCGCATGACAGATTCAGTACCCTATGCGGCCCGTCTACAACCAGACTGATTCGAGCCACAGAAGAAAGATACGCGGCCAAGTTGGTCAGTCGGTCTGATAAAGCTGACAAATTCTGTCAAAGCTGACAAAAATGACAGCTCTGACACTCTAAAAAAAAGATAAGACATAATCAGACAACGTCATGCGGCCAGAAGCATTGCTACCCAAGTCGCATGAACCTTATGCGGCGAGAAGGATTGTTAAAAATAATTCTAAACAACAACTTGTCCGCCAATTTTCTTGTTGTACATTATAAATTTGTAGAAACTAATTAAAAATAGTAAAAGACAACATAACCGAGATCGTAACACATCTTCTGGATCGTCGTTTCGATTAACGTGTAAAAGGTAAATTGATGTTGAAGTTTGAGGAAAAACTGTGTTAAACTTATATAAAATTCTAAAATTTTCTCGATACGGCGTGTGCCCTGACGAACAGGGCGACATGGTCATGCGGTATACGGGTCGAAAGGCGCGTATGGACGTTGCTGACGTATAGGAACTGATGGAACTAAGTTTCGTCGCGTGTGCACGACGAAATCAGTTCGTATCCGTCAAGATACCCATGTATCGCCAATTTGCAAACCTCGCCCTAACTTTGTGTACAGTCGTCAAATCGAGACGAAACTTGCGCCAACTGGTCCGAATCAAAATTTTGGTCCTGTGTGCCAAGTTTGGTTCGATTCTGAGAAGGTCGACCGGAACCCCTTTTTTGCGGGCCTGCGACCCACTCAAACGGGCGATTTTGTACGTGGCTCATTGCAATCCAAAACTGGACATACCGTTGAGTTTCTCTCATCAAACTGAATCCGTAGACATATAGTTTGTCGACTTTAGAGACCATAGACTTTGGCACGTGTCTCGGTGCAAAGCGGGTCCAACGGCGGATATCGTTTTGATACAAAATTATAATTTTGCTCCTGTTCCAGAATTAGACTTTTGGACAGGCGTTTCCTAGGTATATCTTATACACCGAGTACATTTTTGATGTTTGTTTCAGCGTCCAGAGTTGTTTGGAGATTGTGACATTTCTTGGCTGACATTGTGATTTTCTGGACTTGCCACTTTGCACCATCTGGCAAGATACTATAGAAGCATGGAAAATATGGGGTTCATGCGGGTCACAATTTGTCGCATAAGTACTTTGGGCCAAACTGGTCCGGATAAAGGTGAGTCGCATGACAGATTCAGCACCCTATGCGGCCCATCTGTAACCAGACTGATTCGAGCCGCAGAAGAAAGATACGCGGCCAAGTTGGTCAGTCCGTCTGATAAAGCTGACAAATTCTATCAAAGCTGACAAAAATGACAGCTCTGACACTCTAACAAAAAGATAAGACGTGATCAGACAAAGTCATGCGGCCAGAAGGATTGCTACCCAAGCCGTATGAACCTTATGCGGCTCAAACATAGACGGCCCTAAAGTCTCTGAGCTTCATGCGGCCAAGGGTGACTGTAACCTAAGCTGTATGAGCTTTATGCGGCCCAAAATACAGAATCTATGCAGCTCAAAAGTCCTTAAGCTACATGCAGACTGAGGAAGACTTCGACCTAAGCCGCATGAGTCTTATGCGGCCCAACATGGCCGAAAACTGAGAGACTCATGCGGCTCAAAATGATTCCTATCCTGCGATAGTATACGTGGCCGGCTGACCAAGTCTTAACTACCTATATTTGTTGCAATGAAATCCCAACAAATTGCCAGCTGGCGGCCAAAGAGTGGGTCTTTACGTGCTGATTAGCCACGTGGCCATGGACCATCTATGTGGCTCAAAACACATATCACTATAAATAGCAGGGTGCCACACCCCTGCAAAAGGCTGGCAACCTTCGAAAGGCAATTTCTTCAAGAGCTAAAGACTGCGTCGGATAGTCCAAGGAGTAAGGCAGAGTTGATACACTTTTCCAAGCCTCCACCGTCACCCCCCAGAATCAAAACTAAATAATTGTACTTAGATTGTTTCCTAAGATTTCTTTCTAGGATTTTCTTTGTACAAGCGAGTTTGTAATCAATTTCAGCATTTTTGTAATACCTGGCTTTGATATTTAATGGCAAACAGATACCTTGCCACCTCTTTTGTGATTACTTATTTCTTATCAGTTATTTATATTCAGTATTTCTTATCTGTCTTGGTTAGTATATTAATGTTCGTCCAAGTCACACTTGGGTACGAGCGACTCTATCGGTCGTCTTTTCTTGTTTTATTTATTTTTCTTGCATGGACCTACTCTAGAGACCACCTATTGTTCATGGGATATTGGTATATCTCATACGGCCTTGACACTTGATTATCACGAATCGTGAGACACATGTAGGATACGTATCCGCGTAGTCGGCTGGCCACCGATGCGTATGGAACGTGCAACGGATAGGAGTAATCGCCAATAGAATTGCATATTAGAAGACTTGGCGGTTACTATAGTTTTATTCGATCATGGATATGATGATACTAGGCATTGGGTGGGGAGAACAATACCTGACGTATGAGCTTCGATTATACTTTCCTTGTAACCCGGAAGCTCCGCCGGAGATACGGGTATGATTAGCCTCTCAGGTTGGCCACTGTCGTTCTTGGAACGTTATGCGCTTGGTCACTGATGCCCAAGAGAGGACTATACCGGATCCTATATTCAGCCAGGGCTCATGCGTCGAAGGATTGTATCTCAACTGCATATTCACAGTAGAATGGTCAGGAACCCTATTGCATGCATACCTTTCTTTCTTGTTATATTATCACAGTTACATGGCATAGTATTTTCTTATATCTTGTTACGTCCCTCTAAGGACCTGGTTATCTCTCCAGGATTAGACGACTTCCCGCAGGATTACGGAGTGGCATTGGATTCAACTTACATCGATGACGAGGCAGTTCCTACTGATTTCTAGTCTATTCCTTATTTGAGACATTAGTGGACAGTATTCTTACATCTCTTTGCTTTCTATTTTGCGGAGGTTGGACTCCGATCTTGTGAGACTATTTTTATAGTTGTTTGGAGTGAGCATGTTCACCCGGCTATCTTTTGATACCCTTATTTATTATTTGGACTCTATTATTTTCTGTGTTGAGCTGTGATGAGATTAAATTATATTATTCTGTCATGTGATTATTCTATTTACAGCTTATGTGCGTATATGAGGATTCCATATATTGGAGTATTCTTCGTACATGTGCAGCTGACATGTTCACATACTTGGTCCTATGTATTTTAGGACCGGGGCGTTACATCAGCTCTTAATCTTATGCTCACAAAGTGATTGTGATCATGACTATGCAAAGCTGAATGAGTTATATGATCTAGAGACGAAGAAATACCTTGCAGCCACACAGAGGGTAGATGTTATATTTGCCAAGTATAATTAGGCAATATCAATCTCTAAAAAGTTAGAGATTTGGTTAGACAAATAGGTCATACATGTTATTTAAACCAAGATATGTCCAGAGACACAGCTTGCACATAACATGACACGATCAAAGAAAGTACATAAGCCTAATGCCTTGCATAATCAAACTTTTGTTTATAAGTATCCACGGAAGACACACAAGCATCATGTCTACAATACAAAATAAAGCACTAGCTCTCCAATTACATATACATACTATGGTACACATGGACACATCTCACGGTTTTATAGAGTTAGAAAGCTTGTATGCATGAATATATATGCTTGGATTCCCAAAACTAATATTTTTGGACCCTTAAAGAAATGGGTATCAAAGGTCACATCTACTCGTTTTGTAGGTAGGCCAACCCTCTCATGCTAGAAGCAAATGAATTCTCGATAGCAGATGTTTACGACACATGACTGGTGATAAATCTCTATTCTCTATGTGATCGATGAAGAAAGAAGGATAAGTCTCCTTCGAAAATAATCTGAGAGGTTATGTAATAGGTAAATGTATTGTTGGTATGCCTCCTTACCCAGTCATAAAAAACATTTGCCTGGTCACAAAGCTAAAGCATAACCTGCTAAGTTTTAGTCATCTTACCGATAACGGTTATGACATTAACTTTGTGAAAGATAAATGTTCCATATATGATATGATTATCAGGGATTTAGTTTATGAAGGAATAAGGGAGGGTAACATCTATATTTTCTATCTATCAGATAGTACTAACAATGCATGCAAGTGCCTTATAGCAAATAAAGATGAAAGCTGGCTATGGCACATGAGACTAGGACATGCCAACATGGGCATCGTATCAAGACTATCAATAAAGAAATTGGTGGAAGGATTACCTGAATTTTATTCAAGAGTGCATGGTATGTTCTGATTGAGAGAAAAATAAAACAACTAGGTGGTCGTTTAAATCCATAAACGTTGTAAGTACTTTAAAACACTTTCAATTATTACACATGAATTTATTTGGACCAAGTAGAGTCGCCAGTCTTGGTGGAAAACTCTACGCTTTTGTTATTGTTGATGAATTTTGGGTTTTCTTTTTATCAAATTAAAGTGATGCATTTTTTGAATTTGAAATTTTCTGCAAAAAGGTTCAAAACAAAAAGAGTTTCATGATTACTCACATCGGAAGTGATCGTGGAGGCAAATTCCAAAATTTAGATTTCAAAAAATTTTGTGAGTTAAATGGTTATTTTTATGAGTTTTCCTGTCCTAGAACTCTCCAAAAATGGTATTGTGGAGCAGAAAAATAGAACTCTCAGCGATATGGCTAGAGTCATGCTTAACCAGTACAATCTTTCGAAATATTTTTAGGCTAAAGTTGTAAGTATAGCTTGTCATGTTTTAAATAGGGTTCTCATTCGACCTATATCGAAGAAGACACCCTATGAATTTTGGTTTAATCGTATTCCTAATATTTCTTATTTTAAAGTTTTTGGCTGTCGTTGTTTTATTTTGAACACCAAGGATAATATGGGTAAGTTCGACAAGGCAAATGAAGGTATATTTCTTGGATATGCTGCTAAGAGTAAAGTATATAGAATTTTTAATAAAAAGTCCTTGATTGTTGAAGAGTCTATAAATGTTACTTTTGATGAACTTAACAATCAATTATCAAGTGACAATGATGACGAAGACTTAGAAAAGATGTCCAACAAAGCACCTGAAGATACTGACACAGAAACAAGTTATTTGGAGAGTCTGCCAAAGAAGATGAGGTTCATGTCAGACCATCCAAAAACTTTGATCATAGGTAATGTATCAAAGAGAGTAAGTATACGTTCATCTACTAAGGATATAGTTGCTAATGTTGCATTTATTTTACAAGTAGAACCTAAAATAGTAGCAGATGCTTTTAATGATAAATTTTGGATTAATGCCATGTAAGAGAAATTAAACCAATTCGAGAGGAACCAAGTTTGAGACCATATTTCCAAACCTGTTGGTCACTCTATAATTGGTACCAAATGGGTATTCTGAAATAAACTAAGTGAGGATCGACAAGTCGTTCGCAACAAAGCACGTCTAATTACTCAGGGTATAATCAAGAAGAATGAGTTGATTAAGATGAGACCTATGTTTTTGTTGCTAGACTAGAGTCCATTTGTATGCTTTGTGCATATGCATGTTTTTATGATTTGAAACTTTTTCAAATGGATGTCAAGAGTGCATTTTTAAATAATTTTTAAAAAAGAGGTTTTTGTAAAACAACCCCCTGGTTTTGAAGATTTTAAATTTTTTGATCACGTTTTCAAACTCCGAAAGGCACTACATGGGCTCAAACAAGCCCTTAGAGCTTGGTATTATCGCCTAAGTACCTTTCTACTTGAAAATGGTTTTTAAATGGGAAAGTAAATACTACTTTATTTATCAAATCTCTTGATGATGATATTTTACTAGTGCAAATATATATTGATGACATAACCTTTGGTTCAACTAATGAGTTACTCTGTCAGAGTTTGCTAAGTGTATGCAAAGTGAATTCGACATCAGTATGTTGGGAGAGCTCAACTACTTTCTCGGACTACAAATCAGACAGAATTCACAAGGGATGTTCATCAATCAAGCCAAGTACATGAAGGAATTGTTGAAGAAGTTTGACTTCGACAAAAAAAATCTGTCGACACACCAATGGCAACATCAACAAAGCTTGATCTTGATGAAAGTGGCAAACCTGTCAATCGGTATATGTATCGAGGTATGATTGGTAGTTTATTATACTTAACTGCTGGTCGTCCAGATATTATGTTCAACGTTTACATATGTGCTATATATCAGGCCAATTCTAAGGAATCACACTTATGCACAGTTAAGCGTATCTTTCGATACCTTAAAGGTACTTCCACTGCCGACTTATGGTATCGAAAGCCACATCCTTTGACCTTACTGGTTATTCGGATGCTGATTTTGTTAGATGTAAAGTAGACCATAAAAGTACCAGCGATACATGTTATTTCCTAGGAAAAGCCTTTTGGTTTAACAAAAAGTAAAATTTTGTTGCATTATCAACAACTAAAGCGGAATATATCATTATAGGATGCTGTTGTGCACAAATTTTGTGAATGAAGCAAACCTTAAAAGACTATAATTTATATTTCAAAAATATACCCATTTTCTGTGACAACACTAGCACGATTAATTTGACTTAGAACCTAGTATGTCACTCACGCACCAAGGACATAGAAATACATCATCATTTTCTATGTGATCACCAACTACATGGAGACATGCTTAGAATTCATTAACACAGAACATCAGGTAGTAGACATATTTACAAAGCCATTATCAGAAGATCGCTTTAATTTTATTCATCCCGACTTAGGTATTCTCGATGTCTGTTCTGAAGCATAAACGTCCTATGTCACTAAAAATGATATGTATTTAATTCGATAATTATTAAATTAAGATTATTTTAGGTACAAATCGAAAGGGCCCTTCTATCACATAGGCGTAAATAGCCTGAAGCGATACGATGTCGAGTGTCTTCGGACTACCGCTAGCTGGAAACTGGCCCTATAGCTAACCCAAAGTAGTTAAGATTTTAATTGATTATAAGTTGTAAATCATCTCATTTTAAACTACATAAATAAATATGCTAGGAACAAGGAAACGAAACTTGGACCAAGTTCAGGCCGAACAAGTTCCCTAGTTCCAGAATCAAACCCGAGGCTGGCCAACTCTTTTTAAGTTGCATCTTCTTTATTTTCTCCTTCCTCTTCCCAAAACCAGCAACCGAATAGCCCCCTTCCAAACCCTAGCTCTTCAAACCCCACCCTAACCCTAATTTTTAGTGTTTCCATCATCAAGCTTTTGGTTTTGGAGTCTCTCGGTGTTCTCTTTCAATCTACGTTGTTGTTGTATTTTTGAGGTATAATCTCTCATCTCCTCTTAATTTTTCTATAGCACCAAAATTCTCTTCCAAGAAAAAGAGAAGAGTAGATGAAGCCTTTTCATCAACCCTCCTTAAGATCCTATGCCTAATCTTTTTAGCCCTTCGAAACCCGAAGAAGGCGAATTTGACGGATCCTTGTTTAGAAACTTAGAAATTTCTTATGAAGGGTTTGATGATTTCCAAAAGAGGAAAATCTGTTCTAGAAATCCAACTAGTTTTACTATTTTTGGATCATTTTTGATATTTTGAAACTCTTGGTATTGTCGCCCTAGTTCAAGTTGCACATCATATTTATTATAACGACATTTGCATGTTCTTTTGCAACATGCAACACTCATACGGTATATTTATTCACGGGTTTGTGGTATTGACATTGAGTTCGATGATGACGACCTAAGCGAGATTCTCCATTTTCCAAACTCTGGAGTGCTCTGGTTGACATCATGAAAGTCAACTTCAGTAATACAATGACCCTTCAATCATTCAAGGATGTGATGTGTGATCCATACCTTCGGACCTCCTGGCAGACTGATGGCCAAATCTCTAAACCAACATTTCTAGATGCATCGCATTGTATTTTCTGCTATTTTATCCAAGACGGGATCTACCGATGAGATCACGTACTTAGAGATGTCGACACTCTATCATCTTTGTTTTGGCATCCCTTTCAGTCTTACTAAGACTATGATTGAGGCTTTTGTTAGGTGTCGCAAGGAAGGGAAAAATCTAATATATACGATGTATCTTTCTATCATCTTTCAAAGGTTTTCAATTCCCCATGACTCATATCCCCTTGACGATACTCCTTCATATCTCCTTATTTCTCGTAGGACTGCTTCTCAAATTCTTGATTCTGATGAGAACTCTTCTTACGAGGTTCCTACTGAGGACGCTCCACCGGATGTCCGAGCACCTCTTATTGTTCCTCCTCCTGCTGTTGAGGCTCTAGCCACACTTGATAAGATTCGAACTATGATGCTTGATCGCTTTCATCTTGAGGACGAGCGTCACAGTGCTGACCTAGAATGTCACAAGCAAACCGACTACCGGTATACTCTCCAGGACTAGGCACTTCGAAACTCCATCTCTGACATGCAGTGGAGTATGGCCCATGCACCTAGTAGCCCTATTCCTTGTCTCCATCACGCTGGCAAATTCGGCCCCAGATTTGAGGACCTAGACGCCTAGCACTACTTCTTTCCTCCTTCGGCCTTATATGATCCCAACCGGTCAGCTGAAACTGGTCACGATACTCATTGAGGGTATTCTCTGGTTTTTGACTTATGTAGTTTGTGTTGATAGATATGTTTCGTGTGTGCTGATGGCTAAGTTCTAGTTATACTTTTTTATTTTATTTTGGATATGTAATTGATTGTTGCACTTTACTTTACTATATTTTCCTAATGTATCGAACATCTTTACTATATTTCCAGTTTATGTGGTTTATTTTATGCAACTTATTTCTATTAATCTTTTATGTCTTATACTTGTTTACTTGGTTGTTATAATTTTACTCTACTTTTGTTATTTGTTCAACTGTTGCGGGGGAGCCTTCTGTGTTTAGAGGGGAGCTTTCCATTTTTCTCAAATAATACAGGGGAAGAAAATACTGAGTACCAAATAAAGTGATGAACTGCACCATGTACTTGTTGATTACCTGATTTTAGTTATTATATGGTATATCCATTTGAGTTTGCCAATTATCAACATGGGAGAGATTGTTGGCCCATTGGTCATGGTTATACCTGATTTTGGTAACTGACTAAAACTCTTGCTCGATATAACAAATAATATACTGCTACGGTGTGACTAGTGAACAACATATTGGAATGTTGTATCTGATCAAGTCTTCGCAAGCCACAAAGAACAAGTTGTTGATCAAATCATTCTTTCAATTTTGTTATGTATTTTTCAATTTATTGAGTCTAAAAAATGTATGATTGAACAAGATTGGCATATGGCTCAGTTACAAGTCTACTTAGAAAATAGTCTACCCAATCTATTTCTTTGATCAATCCATATTTACAAAATCCAGTTCGTAATTCAAAAAGCTAAAAACCCAAGGCCATTCTCCACTTGATCCAATCTGGAAACATGACAACCAAAATCGGACCGAATTCTACCCGAACTCGGATCAAACTCGGTCACCCTCGCCCAGTATCCTATTAGATCAGGTCACCCTGTTGAATCGGCTCCAACGTTCGATTTTTTGAACGTTAGGCAACCGAACTCTGCCGAGTTCGGTCCCTAAAAAATATTATAAATAGAGTTGAGATTGACATTCAATTTACTCATCCCATTCCATCTTTTCTCTTCTCTATCTAAAGTGTTCCGAGCTTTAGACTTTCCAATCAAAGCCTTTATGACTCATAGTCATGGCAGTGCCAGTTTTCGGTTCGATCTAGAAGTTGGTTCGAGTTGTAAAGAAGGCTTGAAAACAATTTTATTTTTATCATGCTCCTGAAGTAGAGAATAAAGGCTTGTAGGTTGAAGTAGTGCACTTCGGATAAAAAACACATGTGGTAAGGAGTTACAAGCACTTCGGATTCAAAGCTTCTGTTTCACTGCATAGTAGATTCAATATCGAGCTAGAGTACTCGAGACTGGACTAGTCCTCTTAGAGGAAAACCAGTATAAACCCATGTGTTTGTGTTTGCTTTTCTCTACTCATTTACTTTACGTGTTTACTTATATACTGCTTGCTTCATATTAATTTGATTATTGCCATAAATATTTTAAGTGTTGATTATCATTCCGCTGCACACATGTACTCTATTTACTACCCTCTAGAGGTGCTCAACGGTCCTACACAAGGATGGTTCATCCATTACATATCACTTGGGCGAGTTCCAGTACGCGATTGACCAGTTGTCTATTATGGGAGTAAGTGCGACGATGAGGTATAAGGGCTTTTATTGTTATGTACGTTGTCAGACTTGTAGAAAATTGTATGAGTATCCATGATCACTTTACTCCTGAAGGTGTGGCTAGACTTGAGTTTGCTAAGAGCGGGGTACTAAATAAAGAGATGTGGAGAAATATCAAGACACTTCATCTACATCTTATTTAGAGGCATTTGTTTCCAAGAATCGAGGTAGGAGTAAAAACAGGGGTCCAGGCAGTTGCAGAGGCAAGTCCAGGACTCGGTATAAAACTCCGAGTGTTACCATTGTGGCAAGAATGATCACATAAAGCAAAACTATTTTGCTTGGGAAAGAAAGAAGAAGCGATATCGGGAAAAAAGTTGAGAACATAACATGGTCGTTTCAACACATGGAGGTGATATCATTATTGTAGGTGATAAGGTTATAATAAATCTCGCATACAATGACAATTCTAACAGGTGGACACAGGGGTTTCGACATATGTATCTCACAATAGAGCACTGTGTCACATACACAACAAGAGGCTGTTGAGTGTTGAAGATGAGCAACGAAAATGTGTCAAAGGTTATTGCTATAGAAGATGTGAATTTAAAAACAAATAAGGAGCAACTCTTGAGCTCAAAGGTGTTTGCCATGTTCCTGATATCTGTTTTAATCTGGTGTTGGTTGGAAGGTTGGAGGATGAGAGATTCTTCATTCTTTTTGGGAACTATTAGTGGAATCTTTTCAGGAATTCGATTTTGAT
Source organism: Iris pallida (assembly GCA_029216955.1). Lineage (NCBI taxonomy): Eukaryota > Viridiplantae > Streptophyta > Magnoliopsida > Asparagales > Iridaceae > Iris > Iris pallida. Next base: position 10,115,098 of record JANAVB010003600.1, read on the forward strand.
TGCCAGAGAAAGTTATAAGAAGTCCGGTATCTACTATATGGAAGGGAGTGCACATGGGACACATTAGGTGAACACACTCAGTGATGCGTCTACCAAGTTATTGCACAAGCGGCTTAGCGATATCAGCGAGAAAGGAATGAGGAACTTGTTTAACAGGAAAGTCATTACAAGGTTAACTACAAAATTGGAGAAATGTACGTATTGGATGGATGAAAAGTAGAATATGGTATCTTTTCAAATTTATCATCTTCAAGGAAGCCGATGTTGCTTCAGTTGATTCACTTGGACGTCTACGATCCAATTAAGTTAAAAACTATTGGTAGTAATTCCTATTTTGTAACTTTCATTGATGATTGTTCCATAAAAGTTTGGGTCAATGCCATAAAGACCAAGGATAAGGTATTGCCTACTTTCAAAAAAATTTAGGCCTGTGTTGAAAGGGAGATGGACAATAAGTTGAAGTATTTTCAGTCCAACAATAGCGGTGAATACATTGGTCCCTTCGATGATTATTAAAAAGAGCAAGGGATTTGATACCAGAAGTCTCTGTCAAAGACATCTCAGCTCAATGGCGTAGCAGAGCGTATGAAAAGACACTGATGAAGAGAGTATGATGTTTGCTCTTAAAGGCAAACTTATCGGGCAGTTATTGGGGTGAGGCTCTCACATTATTGTTAAATTATTAATTTGTCTTCTAGTTCTCCTTTATAGGGTGATATACCAGACAAAATATGGTACGAAAAAGAACTATCATACAGTCACTTTGAGTATTTTGGTGTAAGACCTTTGTATATGTACCGAAGGACGAGAGGTCCAAACTTGACATGAAGACGATGCATTACATCTTTGTCGGCTATAGTCAGGATGAGTTTGGGTTTATACCCTATGACCCATTAGAAGGAAAGTTCTACAAAAGCAAGGATGTGGTATTCATTGAGGATCATACCATGACAAATACATAGGATTTTGAGATGCCTTCTGAGGTTGAGGATTTGCCTTAGTTAGAGTTACCATGCTTTGATCTGTTTCTAGAGAATACTGTAGAGAATCCAGTTATGGGAAGCAAGTACATGAAGTTAATCCCAATATTGGTCATCAGCCTACTAATGATGATCAAGATGACCCTCAAGAGGATGGGCATGCTGATGAGGCAATTCCTGAAGGGATGAGGATGTCAGTACACATCCAGCACCAAAGGCTCCATTAAAAAGAAGCACGAGAGAGCGTTAACCATCCACGAGGTACTCTCCAGATGAGTATGTGCTATAAACTGACGGGGGAGAGCTCAAAAGCTTCACAGAGGAGATAGAAGACAAAGTCATGTAGGAGTAGATACATGCCATGCAGAAGGAGATGAGTTTCTTATAGGCAAACCCTACTTATGAGCTGGTACGTTTGCCAAAGGCTAAGAAGGCTTTGAAGAATCGATAGGTGTTAGAGTGAAGCAAACAGAAGATGATCGCTCTTGATACAAAGCAAGGCTGGTATTCAAATGCTACAATTCGCTAAAGGGCATGGATTTCGATACAGTCTTCTTATCGGTCGTCAAGTTGTCAACTATCCTGTTGTGCTAGGATTAGAATCTAATTTTAATTTAGAAATTAAGCACATGGATGTTAAAGCGGTATTCTACTATGGTAATTTAGTGAAGAAATTATACATAGGGCAGTCAGAGGGATATTGTGAGAAGGACAAGTTACATTTGGTCTACCAATTAAAGAAGTGTCTATATGGTCTAAATCAGGCTTCGCAGTAGTGATACAGAAAGCCTGAGTCATTCATGGAGGAGCATGATTATGCACGCATGACGTTAGACTGTTGTGAATTTGTGAAGCATTTTGCCAAGATATTTTACTATTTTATTGTTGCATATGGATGATATTCTATTGGTGGGTCCAAATGCCACCAGGATAGAGTAGTTGAAGCACCAATTGGGCTCAACCTTTCTCTATGAAGGATTTAGGAGCAACAAAGACTATCATTGGGATGAAGATTAGTAAAGAAAGAGAGTCCAAGTTGCTTTGGTTGTCCCAAAAGAAGTTTATTTTTTAGGTACTTTAATGTTTCGGGGTGGATGGGTCGAAGAAAGTGAGCACCTCTTACAGATCACTTTAAGCTAACTGTGGAGCAGTATCCATCAATCGAGGAGAAAAGAAAGATATGAAGAAAGTTTTATATGCTTCAAATGTGGAAAGTCTCATGTATGCCATGGTGTATAGAAGGCTAGGTATTACTCACAAAGTAGGTATGGTTAGCATTTATCTTTCAAATCTAATGAGGATATATTGGAGTACGGTCAAATAGATCCTACCTTATCTTTAGAGAACTGTTGATTGGAGACTTTCATTTGGGAGTGACGAGCCGAAGATGGTTGGGTATATCGATGCTGATATAGTTGGGGATGTGGATAGTACTAGAAGATTGACCTCGGCCTATGTCATAATGTTTGCTGGTGGAGCAATTTCATGGCAGACGTGGTTGCAGAAGAATGTTATCTTGTCTACGATAGGGGCAGAGTTCATTACGATAACGGAGGCTTGCAATGAATTACTATGGATGTAAAAGTTCCTGTAGGAAATAGGGCTTAAGCAAGAGCAATATATTTTGCTCTGCAATAGCCAAAGTGATATTCACCTTGGAAGAATCCGACATTTCATAGTTGATCCAAGCATATTGCAACTCGACATCACTGGATATGAGATTTTCTTGAGGCGTAGTACTTATTGTACACAAGAGACTTAATTATGAGTATTCTTAAGTGCTTAACATCCCAACTGTATGTGTGTGTTTTTTTATGACTTATAGATATGGAGCATACAACTTCGGTACTACGACGTAGGCTAGACTTACTCAAAATTTGTGTCCAATTATTTGGGAGTAGGTCATACAATTATCAAATCTTTGAACCAAGAAGGCTATCCTTTCCACATGCAAACTTTGTTAGACAATGTTGTTAGCATTTCCATATGCTAACCCCACCATACAATCAACATTTTCTTAATCATCCCATGAACGAGATCTTAGGGGATCTTATCATTTTAAAGGTTGATAGCCCAACGATTCTAGTGGAATGTTACCAACTTTTAGTGGTTAATACCACCCATAAATTTTTGATTTAATAGGATATTAAATTGATATTTATCCCTAAAGGTAGACAACGTATTTTTAGCCACGTCGACTAGCAATATAGCCTCGTCGAAGACTCATAGGATCTTCAGATAAGGCTGTTAAGCACTTAATCCCCACTAAAGAGATTTTACGGGATAATATACCCCTATAAATATATCGGTTGGTTGAATAAAAGATTGGTTGGAGGAAGGGGGTAGTTGAAAAGAGGGCTTTGGAAAAGGTTTAACTCCAAGGGTTAGACAAAGAGTTGGGCAGTTCTAGGAGTTGGCAAGCATATGAGTGAAAGAGAGAGAGAGTGAGAGATAGACAGAGAGAGATTCCCTTTGACTTCCATGGTAGAAGTTTAGCAAGAGATTGGGCAATCTCTTGCTCTTAAACTTGTACGATTTCTTTTTCAAGAACAAGGTCTGAAGACTAAGAGAGAAGCCTTTCTAGAGAGAGCTCGTATGATTTGAATAGCCTTCATCCTATATTCTAAATATTTGAACAGAACTCAGGTTGTCATCTCACAAGCAAGGTAGAAATATCCCAGTCTTATTATTGGATCGTTGAAACAAAACGGTTAGGCACTAACAAGACTTCCATCTGCAGAATTTCCAAGAACTCATTTGTAGATATTTTACTGTAAACACTTTTCTTTGATTCTTTATAATCAAACATGAGGGTATTCTTTGTAATTTCTATATTATTTTACTAGTTTTTCCTATAAAAATGAGGTTAAACAATCCATTTGTTGTACCATCCCCTCACCATTCTGTATCTTCTTGTAACAACTCAATCATGCTCCAGACCGCTTGACACACCTAGAACGAACAACCCCATTGCCCTTGCTTGTAAGAAGGTGTGTACACCCCCGTCGACCAGAGCCCCTTTTCGCTCTTCCTATTGTGTCCACCACCTCCCCGACGACACCCCCAGCCTTCCAACGACAACCAAGAACCAACTACAATAATTCAAGCAACTTTTCATCGCTTAAAAGACTCGCCAAAATAGCCCCAACAAGGGCGATTGATGATACGTACTTGTACTATGGTTTAAGGTCATCTCTGTTGTAATCAGAACCTGTTTCATTGGATTTATTGCACCAATATCGTCCTATGGTGTAACTTTTGTGTGATTATTTCGAGATTTTTTCAGAGATGCATAATCCTACAGAACTCTAACAAATTATATGGTCCCTAAAATCCTAACTCATAATTCAATCCTAATAGTGATTTCATATTGTCATTTTGGTGCTTTCTAACGTTACACATTTTCATTTTTGTATTATGCCAACTAATATTCATTTTTGGGATCTAATAGGAACCGCGTAGCCGTCAACCTCAACTCTAAGATCAATTTCGGAATCTATATTGATTATGGAATTTTGGATGCTATGCAATAATTATTTGTAGATTTTAGACATGTTCATGCTTTTGGATTGGAATTTGGATATATGTATCTTTCATATCTGAGATGTCGACTTTTCTCAAATGTGGGTGTTAGATTTTTACTGTACCCTGTCTATTCATGAGATGAAGAACATAATAAAAATTACAGAAGCGTACCTGAATCCATTGCTAGGCTTGATGGATCTTGAAGCGATCGTCTCTTTATTGGGTTCGATCTTCCAATTTGCTACGACCCTTAATGACAAAGGTGAATCCGAATCCTTTGTCCCTCTCTTTCTGTTGATGGGGATGCAGAAGAGAAAAGAGAAAAATTATCTTTGGTGGCTGTATAAGTTGGGGACCATAACCCTAATGAATACACATATATATAGATATGTGTGTTGTGATATTTCTAATTTGGCCCCTCATCAAATTAGAATTATCTCCGGTATCTACACATTAATTCCATGACAATTATACCCTTAAGCCAATTTCCAAATAGACCACTTTAATTTGGCTTAATTATTTAGATATCCCAAACACAATTAATTTTACATGTGTGGTCCCTAATTATTGAATAATTCCAACAATCTCCCACTGGGCCACATATGTACCCTTATAATTGTGTTAACCTTAGTGAGCTCATAAATTGCTATCTTAATCCTTAGGGTATATCCGGACAATCTCGTCCATTAACCATATCAACATAGGATCAAAGCAGCATTCGTCACATATAGCGTAAATAAACCATCAATGGTCACATATACCAATATAGCTAAACGACATAGATCAATCATGGATGCGTAGTATGGAAATTACACGCAATGTGATCAATACATGTCTATTTCCAACTGGTCCTCTTTAACTTTAATGAGATCAATACTTTAACATAATAAAAATAGAACGAACTGAATTTCCATATATCTGATCAGATAAATATCCAAAATACTTTAATACATAAAAGTGTCTAAAACCAAATAGCACCCAAATACATAAAATACAAACTCCCACTAAACTGACATATCATCAAATGAGATAACACCCATATGAGCAATGTGCTCATGAAAGACCTTGGATGGTAACCCTTTTATGAGCGGATCCGCTAACATGGAGTTTGTCCCAATGTGCTCTATGGACACTTCACCATTCTGAATTCTCTCCTTCACAACTCAGAACTTTACGTCAATATGCTTTGACTTATACGAGCTCCTGTTGTTATTAGAATATAGTACTGTTGATTTATTGTCATAATATAACTTGAGTGGTCCTTCAACACCCTCCAGAATGCGCAGCCCAGTGACAAAATTTCGTAACCATATTCCATGATTAGATGCCTCAAAACATGCTATAAACTCTGTTGCCATAGTCGACAAAGCTATGAGTATTTGTTTGACACTCTTCCAAGATATAGCTCCTCCAGCTAACAGGTAAACATAACCTGATGTAGATCTTCTGCTGTCTTGGCATCCAGCAAAATCAGAGTCAGAATACCCTATGATCTCCAGCTGATCCGATCTCCTATAAGTGAGCATGTAATCCTTTGTTCTCTGTAAGTATCTCATGACCCGTTTGGCTGCTTTCCAATGATCCATCCCAGGGTTAGTTAAATATCTTCCTAGAATTCCAACTATGTACGCAATATCCGGACGCGTACACATCTGAGCATACATTAGACTCCCCACAGCTGATGAATAGGGGATCAATTGCATTTCCTTAATTTCAAGGCTATTCTTAGGACACTGATTGAGACTGAACTTGTCTCCTTTAGCGACTGGGGTGTCACCTGGTTTGCATTCTTGTATGCCAAATCTTTTAAGCACTTTATCGATATAGCTCTTTTGTGATAATCCAAGAATACCTCGAGAACGATCTCGATATATTTGAATTCATAATACAAAAGAGGCGTCACCAAGATCTTTCATCTCAAAGTTATTTGATAAAAATTTATTAGTGTCATGCAATATGCCTATATCATTTGTGGCAAGCAGTATGTCATCAACATACAAAACCAGAAAAATAATTTTACTCCCACTGAATTTGTGATACACACAATCTTCAACAACGTTAACCTCAAAACCAAACGAGGTAACAACTTGGTGAAATTTATAGTACCACTGACGAGAAGCTTGCTTGAGTCCATAAATGGATTTTGTCAATTTGCAAACGATATTCTTTGGATCTTTTGACACAAAATTTTCTGGTTGCACCATATAAATAGTTTCGTCAATGTTACCATTGAAAAACGCCGTTTTGACATATATTTGATGTAACTCAAGATCAAAATGTGCAACAAGTTCCATGATTGTTCTAAAAGAGTCTTTCGAAGAAACCAGAGAGAAAGTCTCTTTAAAATCAATTCCTTTCTTTTGAGTAAAGCCTTTAGCTACAAGACGTGCTTTATACTTCTCCACATTACCCTTCGAATCCTTTTGGTTTTAAATATCCATTTACAACCAATGGGTTTCACATCTTTTGGTAATGAGACAAGTTTTCAAACTTTATTGTCTTGCATGGACTTATACTCCTCATTCATTGCATCAATCCACTTTTGAGAATTAGAACTTTCCATGGCCTGACGGAAGTTGATTGGATCATATTCCAATATTCCATGGTCTTCCTCATGTTCCTAGAGAAATATGATAAAATCATTCGAAATTGTGTTTCTCCTTTCTCTGGTGGACCGTCTTAATGGCACCAATTCTTGAAGTTGTTGAGTTTGTTCCTCAGGAACAACTGCCTCATCTTGAATGGAGGTGCCTCTATGTTGTCTTGTTGAGGTAGCTCAACATCGACTTGTAGAGGTAATTCAACATTGTCTTGTTGAGGTTCCAGATTCACTTCTTGATCAATGACAGGTACAGAAACCTGCACATCGTCAAAAGTGATAGTAGGGATCATAACCGATTCCTCTTCAAATACAATGTCCCTAACTTTATTTCTTCCCCCAAACTCAACATCCTTAAAAAAATATAGCAGTCCCCGTCTCAAAAATTTTCCTTTTTGTGGGATCGTAAAATTTATAACCCCTTGATCGCTCCGCATAGCCAATAAAGTAGCTGCTTATAGTTTTGGAGTCCAATTTCTTTTCATATGGCCTATAAGGCCTTGCCTCAGCTGGACAACCCTAAATACGCAAATGCTTCAAACTAGGTTTTCTGCCTATCCAAAGCTCATAAGGTGTTTTTGCAGCCGCTTTAGTTGGCACTCTATTCAGAATGTAAGCTGCTGTTTTAAGTGCTTCACCCCAGAGTGACTCTGGTAAGGTAGAATGACTAATCATACTCCTCACCATATCCTTAAGAGTCCTATTTCGTCTTTCAGCTACACCATTCATGCTAGGTGATCCTGGCATGGTATACTGTGGGATGATTCCACATTCCTCTAGGAATTTAGCAAACGGTCCTGGACGTTGTTCACCTGATCCATCAGATCTACCGACGGTCAGACCTGACGACTTTTATTCTTCTATTGAGTTGGTTCTCAACTTCAGCTTTAAATGATTTGAATACGTCCAAAGATTATGATTTCTCATGAATGAGATATAGGTTGCCATATCTAGAATAGTCGTCTATGAATGATATAAAATATTCTTGACCATTCCAAGAAGCTGAAGGGAATGGTCCACAGATATCAGTATGAATCAATTCTAAGACTTTTGTAGACCTATTGGCACCTAAGCTCTTTGTTTTGGTCTGTTTTCCCTTTACACATTCAACACAGACATTAAAGTTTGTAAAATCAAGGGAATCCAAAATCCCATCAGACACAAGTCGTTCAACTCTATTTCTAGAGATGTGACCTAATCGCTTGTGCCATAATGAGGCTGAATTTTCATTATTAATTTTGCGTTTAGTACCACGTGACTCCACATACAAGGTTTCATTGTAAGATGCAATAGTTTCAAGTGAATATATGTTATCATAAATATTAAGGGAACCACTACCAACAATATTTGAATTTAAAGATAGACTAAACTTATTGTTTCCAAATGAACAATAATAACCAGATTTGTCCAGTAAGGAAACTGAAACTAAATTTCGTCTAAAAGACGGTACAATAAAAATGTCTATCAAATCCAAATAATAACCGGTTCCCAATAATAACCTAAAATATCCTATTTCTTCCACTTCTACCGACTTGCCGTCACCCACATAGATGTATCTTTCACCATCAATTGGCTTTCGGTAGCTCAAACAACCTTGTCTAGAAACACTAATGTGGGTAGTAGCACAGAATCTAACCACCATGTGTTTCTAGGTACTGAAGCTAAATTAACCTCAGAACAGACCAAATTGAGAAATGTACTTTTCCTTATGTGTCCTGACTTGTCACAAAAGAAACAACCCTTGGTTTTATATTGTTATTTCTTTTGAGCCAGGCCCTCAGCAGCTTCTGTATTTCTTTTCTTTTTACCCTTAAAATTTATCCCACTAAGCATGGAAATTGAATTCGTATTGGCAGATATTATAGCAACATTAACTGAAAAGAGAACAAAAAATAAATAAACAAATATGCTCTAATTAATAACCAAAGAGTAAAATATAGTCAAACAAATTTAAATAATGGTGAACCCCATCTCAAGATACCTAGTACATCATTAATATCAAGTCTTTGGACAGTGATATTAACTGCAAGTGGTACTCTTGGTGTAGTGATCAAACGTTGACAATAAGTCATGTCAAATAATAAGCCTATCATTGGATCGGATTATTATTCACATGTAAACCGTATAATTGTCACACATTTATCACCACAAGTATGTGTGCAATTCGGCCAAGTATTAACCTTCCTTTGGGCCGACTAATACCCGCATGAATGTACACACATAAACATCAAACATCCCTCATAGACTATCTATGCAAGAGAGGTCACTTTGGCGACATCTTGTTTCAATGGGTCTATTTAGAATATTAGACAACTATTGCTAGTCACAAAAGGCACCAAAAAATTTAAATGTTGACTAAATTTTACAAAACTGAATCATGTCCAAAACCTTATATACATGCATATTCATAAGATTATTACTTAAATAAAGTAATCAAAAGCATAATCATTAATTTCAATTTGACAAAATTGGATATTATCAATATAACAAAATTCATGAAATAATCTATAGAAGACCAAATATATATGCATCAACAGATTACATCAGATGATCTTTAAAGATTATACCAAAATTGATCTACTGTATCAAAAGTATATGAATCTTGTGCATGATTTAAATCACAAATTAAATCACTTTAAATAAAAGAACATTCAAATATTCTTTTAACATAAAAATATATATATATATATATATATATATATATATTATATATATATATATATATATATATATATATACAGCTAACCAAAAAAAACATGCATCATAAAAAAAACTTCAAACTTTATTTCTGTTGGATCATTAATATATTTTTCAAATAGTCTATTAATGGTGCTGCCAAATAGTGTGATATGGCCGAATTGGTGCTGCCAAATATAATACACTGTTGAGATATGGTGTTGTCAAATAGTCATTAAAAAACTTCAAACTTTAATGGTGCTGCCAAATATAATACACTGTTGAGATATGGCCGAATTGGTCTATTAATGGTGTTGCCAAGTAAAAAAATTGCAAGTGGCTCATAGATATATTTTTCTTTGTGATTAATAACAAGCAGTCACAAACTCTTCCAATCCAGAGCAATACAAAGCAAACGAAAATCTTTGGGTTCCTGGACGATAAACCTTAATGATCGTCCAATCTGAACCTTAATGACACAATAGCAGTGGATTCAAAACAAAAAAAACTACAATCGAACAATCTGAACCTTAAATTAAATTTAATCAAAAAATTAGGGTTCCTGAACAATATCAAAAATTGGATTCTAAAACTTCGACCTCATAAATCAAACAGGAAGGCTCTAATACCACTTGTTAGATTTTTACTGTACCCTGTCGATTCATGAGATGAAGAACATAATAAAAATTGCGGAAGCGTACCTGAATCTATTACTAGGCTTGATGGATCTTGAAGCGATCGTCTCTTTATTGGGTTCGATCTTCCAACTTGCTACGACCCTTAATGACAAAGGTGAATCCAAATCCTTTGTCCCTCTCTTTCTGTTGATGGGGATGTAGAAGAGAAAAAAAGAAAACTTATCTTTGGCGGCCATATAAGTTGGGGACCATAACCCTAATGAATACACATATATATAGATATGTGTGTTGTGATATTTCTAATTTGGCCCCTCATCAAATTAGAATTATCTCCGGTATCTACACATTAATTCCATGACAATTATACCCTTAAGCCAATTTTCAAATAGACCACTTTAATTTAGCTTAATTATTTAGATAGCCCAAACACAATTAATTTTACATGTGTGGCCCCTAATTATTGAAATATTCCAACAGTGGGTTGAGCAAGTATACATTTATATTGTATTTCGTTCATTGATAATGTTATTTTCATTAATAGTTTGCAATTATGATTGGGATTTGTGGAATGATGCCTATGAGTTCGGACTCAGACGCAATCAATCGTCGATGTCGATCGTGGTTGATACTAGTTATAGATTGTTTATTGCTCCTAGAAACTAATTTTTTAGGCTACAATTGATATCTTGGCATATCGCTTGGATATGGACTTTTCCTAGGACTTGAAAGCAAGTACTTACATATATTCATACTGAAAGATGTACCTGTATCCAGCACGTATCACGTATCGGGACGACCAGGACATGTATTAGAAACATAATCTTATGGTGGAGGAATAGGAGTCTAATTCTTGGAATTAGTTATTGGCATAGACTAAACTTGGACTCATTTCTAGAGGCTAGCACTAGGTTGCACTTGTTATGGACATGACTCGTGTAGTGTCATTAGATGTGGAAAGCAGTAACTAGGTGCTTGATCTCCGATGCATGCCCCTTTACTTGTTGTACACAAGTAAATTAACTACGACTATTTTTGTGCCCATTATCCTTTACTTGTTGGGTGTTAGTGCCTCTGATGAGTGCTACTTGTTTGTTGTTACCCTAGCATGATAGCTCATGCATGCGAATATCATCCACAATTGTATATCACTTAGTTGGTTTAGATGTACCCATGATCGTTGAGGTGAGTATATAAATTGTTTTAATTTTATTATGTTTTTATATCTTATTATATCTCTCTTCATGAACCCTTTCCAGGTTTAGGAGATCATATCTATCCTGAGGAGTCTAAGAGTTGACGCGGTTGATATTCCAATAGAGGATTCAAGTATTATTACCTAGTTAGTTAATATTTGAATTTAGTTATATTCATGTTTTTTATATTTTATTTTAGCATTGCAAGCAGGTTGCGTTGGACCAAACTGGTCACATTGAACCAGATTTTGATAATCGACAAACAGTAACCCGATACGACTCAATGCGGCACACAAGCTAAAGATTGCTACATCGCTACTGAAGTCAAGAATTTGGATTCTCACTGAAGTCAAATTTTGATTCAAGAAGGTATTGGTTTGATTCTGTAATATTTTATTTCTTAGTCCAAAAATTGATGTACATTGAGTCATAGTTGGCAAACAGCGACTCCACCATTTCCTTCCCTAGTCTACTTTAAACCAGTGCACAAACCCCAATCCAAATATTCTAAACACACAAATCCAAATAGCCCAACTCCAAAATCAAAATAGCACAACATTTTGGAAATAGGCCAACCGAACTCGATCTAGGACCGAACTCGGATCGAATTTGGTCAGCCTGATTTGGTCTTTCTAAAAAATTGGTCTTCCACTAGACTAAGAGCTCAACGTTCGAATTTATGAACGTTGGGGACCGAACTCTGCCCAAACTTGATCTCCCCGACATCCTATAAATAGATCATCATTCCTCTTCATTTTCTTCAATCAATTCATTCTCAATCTTTCATCAAACTTTCGCATCTTTCCTTATGAGCTATAATCTTCCTCATCTACAAAGAAACAACTTCCAAGCCTCTTCGTACCAAGTTCAAGTTGGTTAGAAGTTGCTCGAGTTGTACAAAGCTTGGAAAATTCTAAGATCATCCTTTCTATGAAGAAGTGTGAAGTCGGCATGCTCTTCGGATCAAAGCACGAGTTGTAAGAAGTTACAAGTTTTCGGATCAAAGCTTGCATTTCACGTCATAGTGGATTCAACACCGAACAAGAGTTCTCGGGACTGCAATAGTCCTCTCACAGGGAGACCAGTATAAAATCTCAGTGTCATCTGATTGCTCTTATTACTTTACTTATTTGCAAATTTTAAATTCCACATACTTTTCTTATTGCTTTTATAGTAAATAGATATTTAGTCATACACATAATTTTTAGTTGGTAATTATTGACACGAACTATATTCACCCCTCTCTATAGTTGTCTTTAATTGGTACCAGAGCGGGTTCTCTGTTATAGGCTTTAATTCATAAGAGTTCTTCATATAGCAACTGTGAAATCAATCTTCATGGGTGAAGGTCAATCCACAAATAGACCTCCTCTATTTGATGGTACCAACTAAACTTATTAGAAAACACGACGGCTTTCTATGACTTTGACCTCTGGTCAATAGTTGAGGATGACTACAAAAAGCCCCATAGAATTTTTGTTGATGGCGGTCTCATTGAAAAGCCTAAGGATAAGTACACTGATCTAGAAAAGAAGCAATCTAGCCCTAATGCTAGAGTTGTAAATATTTTATTTTGTGCTTTATATAGTGTTGAGTTTAATAGGTATCTACTTGCACAACTTCACATGAGATATGAAAACTTCTTGAGATACTCATGAAGGTACTTCAAAAGTGAAGGAATCTAAGATCATTAGACTTACTCAAGAATATGAGACTTTTAGAATGAAGCCAAATGAGACAATTACACAAATGTTTACACGGTTCCTTAATATTATTAATTCTCTTGCTTCTATTGGAAAGGTCTACATCAATCATGAAAAGATTTGCAAGGTGCTAAGGGAACTCACGAAGAACTGGAACACAAAGGCAACCACTATCATTGAAGAAACGAGCGAACAACAAATGACAATTGAGACTCTCATAGGAAAATTGATGACACATGAGCTAGATCTCATGGACCTTGAAGAGACAACTTCCAAAAAGAACACCATCGCATTCAAGGCACAACACAAGAAGGTCTCGAATGACGACACTGAAGATGACGATTCTGATAATAAGGAACATGCACTAATGATCAAAAAATTTAAGAAATTCTTGAAGTTTAAACGAAAGAAGAAAAGCCATCAAGACAACAACAACGAAGATCCAGTATGCTATGGCTGCAAGAAGATAAGCCAAAAAAGAAAGACCGTCCAGCTACAAAGAAGACAAACCGTTATGAACTCTCAAGCAAAAGTTTGTCTTCACGAAAATATGCAAATATAAGCATACGACATGAAAGTGAAACCAGCGACTTTGAAGTGGAAGAAAAAACTCGTGACACAGCAAACATCTGCTGAATGGCACTTATAGGTAAGGTAATAACTAATCCCTTATATGAAGATTTTACCTTTGACGAGCTTTCTGATGCCTTTAGTGATCTTCTTGATGATCATAAAAAGGTCCTAGATAAATACAAGCATGTCAGAAAGGAAACCAGAATGTATAAGCTTGAGGTTGAGAGATTATATTTCTTGTTGAATGAGATAAAAGAAGCACCATCTACTAGTGACATGGAAGACATATCTGTATTGAAATTGAGATTGCATGAAGCTTTGGAAAATATTGAAAACATGACAAAGGTGTCACACCCCAGAACCAGAATACTAGCAAGTAGGGATGGACTAGGCTAGCTTTTTATACCAAAGTACTCCAGTACCCTAAAATAAGGTCAAAGATGTGGATGTAGGGGTTACTACTACAAGCCAACAGTCAATCCTAAGTTAAGAAAATCCTAGATATCTCAATCACATGCAACTAAGTAAAGTACAATAATATGATCATCATGCATATAAGACAGTAGATCGTCACAAACTATAATATAAAGATGATCATGAAGCTAGTAGTACAAAATGAAGAACTAGCAAGAGTGTAAGTCATACATGATCAGCTCTAGCTGTAGTCTAGAAAATATGCAAATCATGTCTAAGCCCGTAGGCCAAATATCAAGTCCACACACGAGCTAAACACATGCTCGGTGGCTAAATGTCGCAAAAAGACTATATAAATAAGAGTGGGTAAAAGAAAGAATACTCACTCAAGCACCCTGGTGCTTCGGGTGTTCACCATCGAGTGGAAGTTCCGAAAGATCCTCGGACTCCTCTACCAAATCTGGCCAAACAAAACCAATGGGGTCAGGCCTTAATAGAAAGTACCACAAAGGAAACCAAACTATGAACTAAAACTAGCGTGCAATCATAACAATACTAAGTAAGCAATAAAGGCAGGCATGAATAAAGTAAAGGTACTGCAGAGTATGAAAAAAATGGAAACATATGAAGGAATAAGCAAAATAGCATATGGGTGAAGCCGAGTATGTAAGACAAGTAGTGAAGCTAAGTATGTGAGCATGTATGTGAAACCAAGCATGTGATCATGTAAGGTGAAGCCAAGTATGTGAACATGTAAGGTGAAGCCGAGCAAGTAAACATGTAAGTGTAGTCGAGCATGTGATTCCAATAAGAGTAATAAACATGTATAAGAACAAGCGAGATCTAGGTACAGAAAATAATCAAGCTAGAACAAGACTAGACTAGACAAGAAAAGAATGAACTCCATCCATCAGTCACGGCCAAGCAATGAGTACGACTTGGTACATTAGCTAACTAGAGTCATCACAATCCTAATTACTAATATATGTAATTTGAGAAATCCAATCCGGTTGTCCGTTCTGCAGACTACCCGACTTATCCAGGCCAATGACATAGAGAATATATAAAGTGGATACATCGCCCATGTATCCTAAGTACAAGATGCCCCCACTCAATAGTGTGTTAGAAATGTGCTCATCATGACAGATAGCGCTAAATCCATCATATAAAGTCTAGAACAAAAGGATTGCAGGCAACCGAAAAAATCTTCCCTCCTGATGCATCTAGATAATCAAGCTAGTTGTTTAATCCTTATATTTTCTTTCAGGATTCATGGTGTGGCATTCCGTGAAATCCATCCTAGACATGAGACATGCATACATGCAAAACTGGACAAGACAAGAAAGGGTGCACTATAACAAGCCACAACATGAATATAAGTATCTAGGCAGGAGTGCGCTACGACGAGCCACCATAACAAGCTGGACTGGACAAGAATCAAAAGTGCGCTACGACATGCCACTATATCAAGTTAGACAGGACAAGAATCAAAAGTGTGCCACTCCGCACCACTATCAGGTAAGCTAGACATGTACGAAAAATCCAGACAAGCATGGTGGTATATCGCAAAAAATATGGCATATCATATACAGGAAAGCAATAAGTAGGAAGAAGTCAAAAAATTGGAACAAAAGCAAGAATTATCAAACTTGGGTACCCTGGCAGTATACCGGTTGTATATTCTACTATACCGGCGGTATGCCGGACAATGGGGACACAAAACTTGTTTAAAAATATAATGCACACGATCGGTATACCGGTGGTTATACAGACAAGTATACCGGCAGTATACCGTTAATTATAATAGCAGGTTTTCAACTTGAAAAGGACCCACAAACTGGTATGTCGTCGGTATACACCGGTATACCGGCGGTATGTCGTTTGTGTCCGAGAAATAACACTAAGGACTTGAAACAAGTTTCGGAAACCAAATCTTGTCCCAAAAGTTGTAGAATTCAAGTATAACCATGAAAACAATACTAGAGGAAGGTCGTTTGCAGCACATATACTAAGTCTCATGGCAAGTACTCTGGTATTGTTGACGATACGAAGTTTTTCTATTGAGTAAATAAAAAGACATAGTAGGAAATCCAAACCTAGCTCAAACCAAATTTTGAGACGGGAAAAATGATGATAATCATGAGATAAACATATTTAGTAAAGCAAGTAGTAGACAATATTGGACTATCAATACCACAGTAAACCAAAAAGAGCAAAAGACCGATATATGTCCAGTAGTTCGGTAAGATGTACTTGCCAAATATAACTCCAAGCCTAACTCTTCAACTCCGCCACCAAGAGGGGTTCAGAAACCACACTCTGAGGCCACGAGACCAAGCTCCTAGCTCATGAGAAAAATGAAGAGAAAATGAGAAGGGAAGAAGAGTGGAGAGAGATTGAAAAAAAATGGAAAGAAATGAACACGTATATATAGAGAAGGTGAATTAATCGTGATTGTCCGATCGTGGTCCGTGACTTGATCTAAATCGATCTCAACCGTTCAGAATAAAAACCAAGAAACTAATGGATAATAGAATGTATCATTACTATTCATGAAATATTTAAACAATATTCACAAAAATATCTGAAAACTATTCTCGAAAATATATGAAATCAACAATATCTAAAAGTGAAAAATATCTTCCGGGCAGCATACCGTCGGTATATACTGGTATACCGGCGTATTCCGGCCAAGTAGTAACTCAGACATCAAGTTTTCTTCCGGTTCTCCGAAATCCAAAAAAATGCAGAACATAGTGTAAAATACTTATCCGTATACAAGTACAGATATTGTGAGACGAGTCTCACAACTCTCCCCTCCTTAGAAAAATATTGTCCTCGAAATTTTCATAAGGCGAATAAAAATAGGCAAGAAATCCAGGAAAGCAAGCTATCAGGATAAAGACAAAAAAAAACTCATAAATCATGAAATCCAACTATAGTAATATACAAGGAATGGTATGTTGAATTGAAAATCTGCCAGAAATAAGAAGTGAATCAGGAATCCTGATTTGAGACTACGCTAACTGGCACAGTCACTCCCCGATTCGACAAATCTTTCGTCCTCGTATCGTTTTTTGTCGAATTGATCGTCCTCGCTGGGACGTGATGTCGTACGAGCCTGGAGTTGCTACATGGCAAGAACACTACATTTGATTATTCTTTTGAAACATCAAGTTGAAACTTCACAAATTGTAGAGAGTTGAACACGTATTATAGGAAGATAGAATATGTTTTCATTGATAGCTTGCAATGAAGTGCAAGTCATAAGTATATGGATATCTCGTTGCGGCTACATTGGTTGAAACAAAAAAAAACACATCCTCATTATGTTACTTCCTTTAACTCTTAGGGCTTGTTTGGTAAATGGATTCGAATTTTGGATTTGGATTTCGAAATCCAAAATTCAAATCCAAATCCAAATCATGGATTTCAAAATCCAAATCCAACTCCAACCAAACATAGGATTTGGATTTATGATTAATAACTAAATTATAGTCATGATCAATAATTAAGCTATTAATTAATTATGATTAATTATAGTTATTATTAATTATAAAATTAATAATTAACGATTAGTTATTATTAATTATAAAATTAATAATTAACAATTAGTTAATTTTTAAATAAATAATGATTAATAATTATAAATTATAATTAATGATTAATAAATAATAATGAACGGTTAATAATTTTTAATTAATAATTAATAATTATAAATTATAATTAATGATTAGTAATTATAAAATTAATAAATAATGATTAGTTAATTTTTAAATAAATAACGAATAATAATTAATAATTATAATTAATGATTAAAAGTTAATAATTAACGATAATAATTTTTAATTAATGATTAATAATTATAAATTATATTTAACGATTATTAATAATTAACAATTAATATTTTTTAATAATTAACGATTAATAATTTTTAAATAAATAACGATTATTATAATTATAAAATTAATAATTATGGATTAATAATTAATAAATAATGATTAGTTAATTTTTAAATAAATATTAGTTAGTTTTTAATTAACTATAAATTAAATATTTTAAAAATAATAATTATAAATTAATATAATGATGATTAGTAAATTATTAATTAAATTATCATAAAATATGATTATAATCGTGATTAAAATATTATTAATTAAGATTATAATAAAATAGTTATTAACAAATTATTAATTAATATTATAATAATACTAATAAATTATTAATTATGATTATAATTGGATATTAATTAATAAATTATTAATTAAGATTATGGTTATGATTAATAAAATTATTATAATTATGATTAATAAAGTAATACATTATTAATTAGGATTATTATAAATTATTAATTAATAAAATTATTAATTAATAAATTATTAACTTAGAATATAATTATGATAACTCACTATTAGTTAGTTTTTTATTAATTAACTAATTTTTAACGAAATTATTAAAAAATAAATATTTTAAAAAATTATTAAAGAATAACTAATTTTTCCTCCCAAATCCAAGTTATTGATTTTGTCATACTTTCCATATCAAATCCATCTCCAACCAAACATAGGATTCTATGGATTTCTCTCCAAATCCATAAAAATCCAAATCCCACCTCCAAATACGGTTTACCAAACAGGTCCTTAAATTACTAATTTAACCCCTCCCTAAAATGGGCCCGGCTAAACACACACCACCACTTACTTTACACACCCCAAATTTTTTAAAAAAAAATAAATAAATACTTCCTATTCTACCCTCCCCCGTGGACAGAGACGGGGCCCGACTAAACACACACCATAACGTGGAATGGATCTTAATTCAACCGTTCCCGTTCGATCGACTCGGCCGATTCCGACCTATCGGTCCCGACCGAATCGATAGCGACAGTGTTCCTTTCTCGCGCACCCCGTGGACAGAGACGGGGCACGATGTAGGGACGGGGCACTACAAATATCGCGATGGAAGTTGTTGATGAAATGCCCAAAGAAACCTTCGATGCAACTAACGCGGGAGAGGGGTGGAAGGGTCTTTCCTTTAAGGATACCCTTTTCCAGGTATTTGACTGTGGAGGATGGGGAGGAAGAGTTCGACATGGCGGATCTGCCACAGGAGTTCATGGAGCCTTCTGATCTGGACTCCCCTCAGTAATCAAAGGCGTATTGTGCTTTCGAATAAGGAGATGATAGGAAAAGACATAATATGATTCGCCAACAGCCGAATATCCAACATCTGATTTACCGGCATATGATTAGCCGGCAGTTCCCGTTTATCCCGAGCTAGGAGCTCCGGTTTGGTTTCTTCCGAACCAAACTCTGAAGTCGCAGCTAAAGCAAGAGGTCCTATATAAAACGAACTGCATCAACATCAACAGACGCATAAGCTTCAGTAGAAGCTGTTTCACAAGCGAACTCAGACCACGTATAAATATCCTGACCCACATCTAAATCCAAATCAGCATGATGATGAGGTAAGCTATCTTCCAAGGAGGCTTGAGGTTGCTTGAGATGATATCTTTGAGGATGAGGGAATCAGTCTAAATTTGATTGAGAGAGAGGTGGTGCACTTGGCTTAATGTGAGGCCACAAGTATATAACATAATATATCAAGAACTCACTCTCTACACTAATATATATATATGAGACACTATAGAACACATCTCCAATACAAAAATATGAGATTAAACATGTAATAATTCATTCATACATAACAACAACACAGTGTGGATCAATCGTGGAACTCCGCTGTTCAGCATCCTTCCATAAATTAATGGTAACTTTTTACATATGACAGGCCACCAAAGAAACATGGACTTATTAAAAGTTTACATTATTATGGATCCATATCAAAATTTCCCATGAAGAGCCTCTGGAAAAGAGAGACTCTAAAATCTAAAAATGTGAAGGAATATACAGGTAATACAAATTCTGTCGGAATTTAACTCGAACTCCTTGTATCTAACCATTGTACCTTTGTCAACACCTGCTATTTTTCATCTCTAATTTTATTGCCTCATAGGATGCCATAACCTCCTTAAACTTGGACTCAGCCTCTGCAACAACCAAAAAGACATTCTCCTCTCATCATATGGAATAAGTAGACCTTCCACATTATGTGCATAAATAAAAGAGACGCACAAACAACAACAAGAAGATACACGTCTCTCATCTCTCATGTGCATAAATAAAAGATGTAAAAGTTGAACTAACCTTTATTATCCTGGTTCTGATCTGGGTGATACTCCATAGCTTTTGCTCTAAAAGCAGTCTACGATACAAAAGATGGAAAAAAAAAAAGAGAAAAAAAAAAAGAAGACGAGATATTATCAATTACCATTGCATAATATTCTGGAACTGCAATATGAGAGTTAATAAATGTTGCAGTTTATTGAGCAACATATAGAAGGCTCTTAAATAACATTTAAGATCGAGCAAATATTTTGTTACATCTTCACAAATAATATTAGTGGAAACATCAAATGCACAACAATTATATCATTTCTTTACAACCAGCCTACATGAAATGCCGGAAGCAGTACCTTAATTTCCGCCTCAGAGTATGGTTTTGCCCTTGACCTATTTATATAATAAAGGAGAAATTGACAAGTCAGTACATATCGGATTGTCTTGTATCATCAAATGGATAATATCATTCTCTATGTATATTAGAACAAACATAAATATCGTAAGGACTAATACAGGTTTATAAAATGCAAACAATTGTCAGTCTTGGAATTGCATTCCTACTAGTGTCTTTGGCTATATTGCCACACCCCCCCCCCCCCCCCCCCCCCCCCCCCAACCCACCAAAAAAAAAAAAAAAAGACAAATAAACCATATGTATTTACCTCTTTATTTTATCTAGTCCACTTTGTCATCAAGAAAACTTTTAGAAAAATTATCCATGGTAAATGGCATCCTAGTGCCACAAGTCGAGTTAAATCCCAAAACATGCGCAGAGGCTATTTCCAGGACACGAGCCAGAATACTCGTGTATTTAAGTGGCAAAACTTACTAAAATGTCAAGTAACACTCTTTACGCCCATCTTTAGAGCACATTGTGATGGATGCACCATTGTCAAGAAATTAAACTACAGGACTAATAATAAGAGATGTTCATAACTGCCAAATGTCATTCAAGGTAACGAGCCAGAGATGGCATTCAAGGTAACGAGGCAAGCCTTTCTGGCTCCTGATTACCTTTTGATCAGAACTCAGACACCAATATCTAATCATTTGGCCAACTCTTCTATAGAACAGTCTAAACTTGGAGCGACTGACCTTTGTATTTATATGATGGTATAAAGAGCTGATGTTGCTGTGATCGATAATGATGATGATGATGCTCAAAGATCATAAAAAATGTACCCATGCAAGGACCTGTACTTGAACAGATGATAGGATATGGACACCTGAAACTCAAAAATGTGTTGCTTTATTTGTAATGAATTCGGATAATAAATTGATTATCAATGGAGGACAAGTTCAGCCGATTAGAGTTATGTGGGAGATTGGGTCCATTCTTTTGCACATCTTCTTCACATCTATGTTCGTATTTTCACAAAACCCTAACCGTATTCCACAAGATTCCCCTTCTACCATTTGTTGTTTTGCTACAGAACCCGATTACTACAGTACCCTTCTCGTCGAGTTCTTTCAAGAGGATCGTGTTTGATCTTTTGACCTCGTAGAAAAGGCTTGCCATTGCAGATCATTTTCTTCGGACATCGGATTCGGTTCGTCTCGATTGCGTGTATCAATTTTGTGCCCTACGGTAACTCCAACGGGTTCTTTTAATTCAATTGTTAATTTCTGAAATTCGATACGGTTATTTCTAGTAGATTTTGATTGTTTAACAAAGCTTCCACATATATTAGACCGTGTATCGCCACCGGAGTGGTCCAACGGTTGGAGCTGGTGAGGGTTATTGGGGAGGTCCTAGGTTCGATCCCAGGCAATAAAATAAAATAAAATCTTAGATAATGTATTTGTAAATCCGCCCGTTAGATTGTCCTATAGGTTTCAATTAGTTCAGTTACCCGTGAATTCTAACATGCTTATCATGTTCTAATGTCTATCCTAATTGGTTATCTATAACCCATAATGCACCTTCTTGCCATGAGCTTCGCTAAAGCATTATGTAGAGTGGAATAATGGATGATTTATTAATAAAGGAGTTACATATAAATATGAGAGGCTAAGGGTCCGTTTGGATATGTTTTATGAAATTTGGTTCTAAAAACAGTTTTCTGAAAGTAAGTTATAAAATTGTTTTTCGAAAATAGAGATTCTGAGTTTGTGCTTGGTTGCTTTCATCTGAAAAAATAATTTCAGAAATAAAAGTTAAAGATTGTGTTTGGTAAAATACTTCTAGAAAAAAAATTCAATAAAATTTTGTAAAATATTTATAGTTATGTTAAAAATATTCCAACATCCTTGCTATGTCCACCGGATATAAATTACGTGTTAGCCTTCAGATTCGACTCTGGCGTGTCCACACCCATTTCCTGTGTCAGATACAAGCACAACAAAAAAATCCAACAAAAAACCAAGCTACTCCCTGTATCCCGAGTCCGACCCCGAGGACACAATACAAGCCCTCGGACACAATATCAGCACTGTCATCGGACACTACCCAGTACACCGCCGCCCTCAACACCTAATCCACGTCCACGCCATCGTTGCCAACCCATCGCCGTCCTCGACCCCTAACCCTCGTCGACGTCGTTGTCGCCAAGCCCACCGCCTCTTAGCCCCTAACCCTCGCCCGGGTCTGGAAGTTGGCGTTGGGCTCACCGGACGCCGCCACTTCCACGACGACCTCCTCCTAATCTCCACTTTCCGCCCCCTAGGTGCTCCAACGACCCGCCGGAGATCTAGAAGCAGCCACCGGGGACGCGTCGAGGGTCATGGTCCACTCCACGACGCAATTAGTTCTGGAGGGGGAGGTAGAGGAGGTGGAGGAGGGAATTCAGGTGGTGGTGGGGGGGGTTTCGAATTTGGGAGCTGGAGAGCAGAAGAGGGAGAGGGAGAGGGAAAGAGAAGTGAAGAGAGAGAGAGGGTGGATGGTTTGGGGGGTTGTTTGGGGTGGGACCCGCCAAAGTAGAAAAAAAAATGCATTCTGAAAGCATGTTTTTGTTCCACTCTTAAAATTGCTTTTAAACATACGTTGAGGAAAAAAAATGTGAATGTGGAAACAAAGAGTTGGCAGCCAAACATGTTTTAAAGCAATGTCTCCATTTAAACTAAAAAAATTGAGTTTAAATGGAGAACCAAACAGGCCCTAACCCTTCTCTCTTTTGTTCTAGGCAATGTACGACTAAAGCCCACTGCTATTATTATTAATATACTCAACACCCTCCCTCAAACTGGAGCATAGATGTCAATCATGCCCAGCTTGTTACATAGAAATTGAACCCGAGGACCCAAAAGAGGCTTTGTGAAGATATCGGCTATCTGATCACCGGTCCTCAAATGGTGAAATTTTATCATCCCTTTTGTGTACTCATCACCGACAAAGTGGATGTCGATTTCAATATATGCTTCGTCTTTTCATGAAATACAGGAATGGTAGCAATATGGATAGCAGACTGATTATCACACCACATATCTGCTGTGTTCGATCCTGCTTCTTCCAATTCTTGTAGAAGATGTTTCATATATAACACTTCTGTTGTGTCATGAGCAATGGCTCGATATTCTGCTTCTGAACTTGATCGGACTATTACATTCTGCTTCTGAACTTGATCGGACTATTACATTCTGCTTCTTGCTCTTCCACGATACCAAGTTTCCGCCAAAGAATACCGAGTAGCCAGATGTAGACCATTGATCTGTCAGACTTACACCCGAGTCAACATCAGTAAGCACTCAACACGAGTGTCCATGATTCTCCATTCGAATTCCTTTTCTTGGATTCTTGACTAGATAGCACAAGATTCTGAGAAACTGCCTGCCAGTGTGAAACTCTGAAGAATTCATAAATCTACTTGCAACACTAACTGCGAAAGAGATGTCCGTACGAGTCATGACTACCAGGTAGTTGATTTTTTCAACTACTCGTCGATACTGATCTGGATTGGTTATCAGGACCCCTTGTCTGGAAGTAACTTAGCCCTTGGATCCATAGGTGAGGTTGCTCACTTAGCTTGCATCATTCCTGCATCATTCAGTATATCCAGCACATACTTCCTTTGAGATATTACAATGTCCCGCTTACCCCGTGTGACCTCTCAATGATCCCTATCCTTGATTTGAAATTGTTCTCTCAGAAACTTCTTGAGGCCTGCAATATCCTGGTTGTCGTTTTCCATGATTACAATATCGTCAACATAGACACCCTGTAGTATCCTTCCAGCTGATGTTTGTCGGTAGAATACTGAATGATCCTTTTTTGATTGACACATGCCGAACTGAGTAACAACATGTGTAAATCGACCAAACCACGCACGAGGTGATTGTTTTAGACCATAAAGAGGCTTTCGGAGATGACACACTTTATCCTTCCTTGCAACGAACCTGGGAGGTTGCATTACATATACTTCTTCATCAAGATCCCTGTGGAGGAAAGTGTCATTGATATTCAGCTGGAGTAATGGCCAGTCATAGCGAACAGCCAAGGCCAAAAGTACACGAACAGACGTCATTCTGGCAACTGGAGAAAAGGTCTCAAAATAATCCTCATCATATGTCTGAGAATATCCTTTGGCCACCAGACAAGCTTTTAGGCGATCAAGAGAGCCATCTGGTTTCACCTTGATCGCGAATACCCATTTGCAACCTACTGCATGTTTACCGGATGGTAAATCAACTAAGTCCCAAGTATGATTTTCCTGGAGAGCTTTTATCTCCTCGTTCATACCAGCACGTCAACCGGGGTGTTTGAGACCCTCATCAGCATTTTTGGGAATCTGAATCCCATCAATAGTAGCCACCAGAGACTGAGTGTGACTTGTAAGTCCTTTGTAGCTGTCAACATACAAGGGATGATCACGACATGCACGACGAGGACGAGCTGTAGGCGGAGAAGGCGGGGCTGCTGGAGGAATAGGTGGAGAAGAATCAGTAGAGCCAAAGGAGGATGACTCTGTAGGCATCATTAACGATGTTTGTGCGGGTGACGTCGGCACAGACTGAATTGGTGTCTCCGGACCATCGGACCGGTGAACTGGCTCGGTAAGGGAGGGCATCCGTACGGAAGGTTGTTGTGTTTGATTAGAAAATATCAAGAAATCCTCTTTTGGATAAACTTGGGGAACCATATCCGATATTTGTGGAAGTGGAGGAAATTCGGTTTCAACAAAGATAACATCCCCAGTAAAAAACAATGTTGTAAAAATCGCTAGGCGGAGTCGGTGCGCCGGAGGGCCGACTAGCGCCTAGGCGCCGATTTTTTTTATTAATTTTTATGTATATATATATGTGCCTGGGGGGAGAGGAGAGAGACAACAGAAGCAGCAGCAGAAGGGGGTCCTCCCCTCTCCTCTCCTCTCTGCTCCCCTCCTCTCCTCCTCCTCCCCTCTCCTCTCCTCTCCTCCTCCTCCTCCCCTCCCCTCCCCTCCCCTCTCCTCCTCCCCTCCCACCACCACCACCAACAGAAGCAACAGCAGCCACCACCACCACCACCAGCAGCAGCAGAAGCAGCAGCAGAAGCCGCCACCACCGGCGACTACTACTACGACGACGACGGCGGCGGCAGCGACGACGACGGCGACGACAGCGGCGGCGACGGCGGCAGGTTAGTATGTAATTTTGTTTCTTTTTTTTTTGAATTTTTAAAAAAAATTGGCCGCCTAGGGGCCGCCTAGACCGAAACCGCCTAGGACCGCCGCCTAGGGTGTTTTCGGTGCGGCGGACGGCCGCCTAGCGCCTAGGCGGACGCCTAGGCCGATTTTTAGAACACTGGTAAAAAAATATCTTTTTAAGACCGAAAAAAATACCGATACCCTTTCTGATCTTTAGGATGCCCAAGGAATGTATTGTCTTAGGATCTAATTTAGAAAAAGTCGATCGGGTATCCCGAACATAGCATAAGTAGCCAAAAAATTTGAGAGAGAAAAAATGGCTCTCGTCCTGGATATAGCCTAGAAAAGGGAATACTACCATTGAAGACTGACGATGGCATGTGATTAATAGGATAACAAGCGGTAAGAACCGCATCAGACCAAAATCTCTTGAGAATACGTGCATGAAACATAAGAGCACGCATTGTTTCTAAGAGATGGCAATTATTGCGCTCGGCCACACATTCTGTTGTGTGTACGGACAAGAAGTTTGGTAGATGATGCCATTGCGGGCCAGATGACGATTAAGCTCTCAAGATAAATACTCACGCCCAATGTCACTCCGAAAATTTTTAATTGGAACACCAAATTGTGTTTTTATTTCGGCATAAAATTGCATCAAATGTGAAATAATTCGGAACAATTTTTCACCAGATAAACAAAAGTGACACGTGAGTAATCATCAACAAATGTAACAAGGTACTAAAAACATTTTATTGATTCAACCGGACTTCGTCCCCATACATCAGAATGCACCAACTCGAAAGGAGCGGATACAATTTTGTTATGACTCACCAGATAGAGAACCCGGTGATGCTTAGCCAAATTACACGACTCAATGAAAGAAAGTAGGAATATATAAAAAGTGGTACATTTTCTGAAGAGCTTATATAGATGGATATCCTAACTGACAATGTAACTCTAAAGGATCGAGTTTCACGCCGGCACAGATAACAGAAGAAGGTACGTCAAACAGATACAAGCCTCCAGCCACCTGCCCCTTATCGATAGTCTTCCCAGTTTTCTGGTCCTGAAAAACACAACCATCAGCAAAAATATTACCGAGCAGTGCAGTTCACGAGTAATTTGACTAATTGAAATTAAACTGAACGGGTTCCCAGGTATAAGCAATACAGAATTAAGCGACAGTCCGGAAGAAAGACTGGCACTTCCGCGTCCTCGGACTGTCAGGGAACCTCCATTGGCAACAGTAATGCCAGAAACACGACGGACAGGGACATAATTATGTATCATACCTGCTCACTAGTCATGCGAGCAGACGCTCCAGAGTCAATTACCCACTGCTTTGGCTTGACTATACATACTGCTGAGTATCCGGCTGTGGATCCAGACGTGGAAGCGCCACCACGACGTTGAGCCTGAAAATCAAGAAACTTTATATATTAATCCGAAGTCAACTGAACAGATCTGACACCATCATCAGGAGCATCAGTTATGATATTAGTAGCAGGTGATTTAGTGCATTGCCAGTAGAAATGGCCAAGCTGACCACAATTAAAGTATGTGCATGGTCGTCCTCCATTGCGACCACCATTACTACGGCCCCCATCACGACCTGTATTGCTGCGACCACGTCGTCCACTACGACCACCACGAATGCCTGTAGCAGCACGAAGAGCAGAGCGATCAACAGGTGCATCACCCGGAGTAGTCACTACGACTTTTGCTGCTCGAAGTACACGATGATGTGCTTCCATTAAAGATGAAACTTCAGATCCAGCAATGATCTGAGATCGAACAGAGTCCGCATCAGGACGTAGAGAGGCAAGATACGCCATAACATGAAGTTGTTCATGTTGAGTCCAAGCTGTTGACCCAAACCGGATCACAGTCAACCTAATCTTGACAATTAACAAAACAGTATTTGTTATAGTCCAATTTGACACAACGGGCTCGAAATCAATCTACTTAGCTCATTGGTTCAAGATCACAGCTGCTTGGAGTGTTTACTATTTTGTGTATACTGGAGTCTGTATTTTTTATTATTCTTGAGTATAGGATGATGTACGTTGGATCTTACTGAGCACTTTGGGCTAGCCATAGATTTATAGGTTTACCTAGCCCAAATCCCAATCAACCCATCCATCCAAAGCCCACAAAAGAACATTTTGTCCATAGAAGACAGAGTTCGGGCCGAACTCTGCCTCACACAGAGTTCGGGCCGAACTCGGTCCCCTAAAATTCAGGATGCTGATTTTTAGGTATTGCTCACTGCTAGTTGTCCAACGACCAAAAATTTGAATTATTTATACCGAATTCTGGCCGAATTCTGCCTACCCCGAACCCTATAAATAGGCATTGGTTTATCTCATTTGAAACCATCCACTCTTCTCTTATTCTTCTCTTACATAGCCTATATATTCAAGAGCCTTACCTTTCCATCCACTTAGCATTCAAACTTTCCAACCGTCCAAGTTGTTCGGTACGATCCAGCTAGAAGTTTAAAGTGCAAGAAGTTGTAAGTCACTTGGAAAAGTCCAAGTTTCGCCAAAGCGATCATTGAAAGAAGTTTGGCGTGCTCTTCTGTGAAAAGGCACGTGGTTGTAACCCTATTTCACAAATAGTGGATTTCAATCCTGAGCTAGAGTTCTCAGGCCTGGACTAGTCCTCCACGAGGGAAACCAGGTTAAAAATCTTGTTGTGTTTGTGCTTGCTCTCTACTCTTTATTTCCGCATTTATTTTACTCTGATTATTTAGTTGGTGAAGAGAGTTTAATTTTTAATTGATCATTTTTTATATAAACTCCATTCACCCCCCTCTAGAGTTGCCAACTTGTACTTCAATTGATATCAGAGCTATGTTCTCTTATCAAGGACTAACATCCTAGAGCTGATCCATGGCAACCACTCAACACATGCTTTCCAATCACGGTGAAGGGCAATCCACTCATAGGCCTCCTCTATTTGATGGAACTAACTACACCTATTGGAAAACAAGGATGAGTTTTTATCTCAAGTCGCTAGACTTCGACCTGTGGACCATTGTCACGGATGGTTACAAAAAGTCCGCCAGGATAGTTGTCAATGGTGATCTAGTTGAGAAACCCCACGACAAATATTCTGACGAGGAGAAGAAACAGGCGAGTCTAGACGCGAGAGCTATTAATGCTTTATTTTGTGCTATAGACAGGAATGAGTTTAACAGGGTCTCAACATCCATCACCTCTCATGAAGTATGGAGACTTCTAGAAGTGACGCATGAAGGAACCACCCAAGTCAAGGAGTCAAAAATAAGTCGTCTCACTCAAGAATATGAGGCTTTCAAGATGAAGCCAAATGAGATGATCACACAAATGATTACAAGATTCCTCGACATCATCAATCCCTTGTCTTCTCTCGGCAAACAATATACAAATCACGAGAAGATCCGCAAGATACTTAGGGGGCTACCAAAGATTTGGAACCCTAAGGTGACAGCCATCATAGAAGGAAATGATCTCACTACAATGTCCATGGAGACTTTGATGGGAAAGCTGATGACTCATGAGCTTGACCTCAAAGACTTCGAAGAGCTTGCTCCTAAGGCAAAGGAGATTGCCCTTAAGGCTCACCGTCGAAGGGCTGATTCTGAAGAGACGGATGATGACAACTCGGAAGGTGATGATCAAGCTCTCCTTGTCCGCAACTTCAAGAAATTCCTTCGCTTCAATCGAAGAAAGAAGGAAACACAAGAAGATGACGAAGAAGAGCCAACATGCTACGGTTGCAAGAAGACTGAACACGTCCGAAAAGACTGTCCATTCGCAAAGAAGAGCAACCGATATGAGAAACCATACAAGAAGGCTTTCTCAAGAAAATATGCCAACACAAGCATTTGGCATGAAAGCGAATCTAGTGACTCCAAGGAAGAAAAGGACTCTCCTCAAGATACAGCCAATGTATGCCTAATGGCAACATCCGACAAGGTAACTAGCGAAACCCTCGATGATTTCACTTTTGATGAACTTGGCGATGCATTCAATGATTTACTCAATGACCACAAGAAAGTCATTGATAAATATAAACATGCCAAGGAGAAGATCAAAAGTTATGAAGTCGAGATTCAAAGACTATCTTCATTGCTTGATAATATCAGAGACACTTCACCCACGGAAGTAACAAATGAGGTGTCTAAGCTTAAATTAAGCCTACATAATGCCGAAGCACGTCTTGAAAAACAAACACAAGAGATCACAACACTCAACACTGAGCTTGCTGAAGAAAAGAATAGACACAAGATCTCTATTACTAAGATTTATGGTTTGAATACTAAGATTAGTGAACTGCAGGCTGTCTCTAAGAAACTAGAGACTAGATTGGGAAAACAGGTTGCTCAACCTCAAACTCAATCACATGAGACACACACAAGGCACAACACTACTCAAACTAGTCAAACATGATATCCACCTGCAGCACGCAAACATGCTTACATGTACACTCACTTCCATAAAGCACAAAAACTACATGCACGTAGAAACTATTCTCATATGACACATAACCACCATGCTACACATAGATACAATCATCACTATGTTGCACATAAACAAAATCACCACCATACTGCATATAGGTTTAATCATCATTCTGCTGACACATATAGTCATCATCATGCTACTCCACGTCACTCTTACCATGCTGCTACTCCACGTCACTCTTACCATGCTGCTACTCCACATCACTCTTGTCATGCTACACATAGACATCATCAACATGCTCCTAACATAAATAGGAATGCTATATATACCTATTGTGGATTACATGGACACATCTCACCACAATGTAGAGTTAGAAGATTAGTAGATATGAATATATATGCATGGTTGCCAAAAACTAACTTTTCAGGACCCTCAAGAAATTGGGTACCAAAGGTCACATCTACTCTTGATGTAGGTGGACCTTCCCTCCTCAACTAAGAGTAAGTGGATTCTCAATAGTGGATGCTCGCGGCATATGACGGGAGACGCAAATCTTTTCGCATCACTATCGATGAAGAGAGAAGGATATGTATCATTCGGCAACAACCTAAAAGGGTATATTATAGGTAATGGTACTATTGGTCATCCTCCTTCTCCTGTAATAAATGATGTCTGCCTAGTGACCGAGTTAAAGCATAACCTGCTCAGCATAAGTCACCTTGCTGATCATGGATATGATATCAACTTTGGACAAAATAAATGCTATATTTATGATAGGTCAACGGAAGACATTGCTTTTGAAGGGATAAGAGAGGATAATATTTACATTTTCTATCTATCTAGAGATACTAACAGTGCAGGAAGATGTCTCTATGCTCACAAGGATGAAAGATTACTGTGGCACCAGCGTCTTGGTCATGCCAATATGGATACTATATCCAGGCTATCGACTAAGAAGCTAGTTAGAGGCTTGCCCGACATCACATTCAAAAAGGACACGGTATGTGCCGAATGTGAGTTGAATAAGACAACCAAGTCCTCATTTCATTCCATAAACTCTGTAAGTACTACTAGACCCTTGCAATTACTTCATATGGATTTATTTGGTCCTAGTAGAGTAGCCAGTCTTGGTGAAAAACTCTACGCTTTTGTTATAGTAGATGACTTTTCGAGATTTACTTGGATTTTCTTTCTTACAAGCAAAAGTGATACTATTTCTGTTTTCAAAATATTTGCTAAAAAGGTTCAAAACGAAAAAGGCTACATGATTACTTGAATCCGAAGTGATCATGGAGGCGAATTCGAAAATACTGATTTTGAAAAGTTTTGTGATTTCAATGGTTTTAATCGTGAGTTTTCTTGTCCAAGAACTCCTCAACAAAATGGTGTTGTGGAGCGGAAGAATAGGACTCTTGGCGATATGGCTAGAGTCATGTTAAATAAATTCTCTCTTCCGAAATATTTTTGGGCTGAAGCTGTCAGTACAGCGTGCCATATTTTAAATAGGGTGCTTATTCGTCCTATTACGAAGAAAACACCCTATGAGCTTTGGTTTGGAAGAACTCCAAACGTTTCATATTTTCAAGTTTTTTGGTTGTCGATGTTTTATCCTTAACACCAAAGACAACTTAGGCAAATTTGATGCCAAAGCTGACGATGGTATATTTCTCGGCTATGCGGCCAAGAGCAAGGGATATAGAGTGTTCAACAAACGCTCATTAATTGTGGAAGAGTCTACAAATGTGACTTTCGATGAGGATAACAGTGCAGCAGCTACTCTTGATGATGATGTTGCGCCATCAACTTCTACTCCAATGAATACCATCACTGAAACCAATTCTCTGGAGGGCTTGCCAAAGAAATTCTCTTTCAAGCCGTCACATCCAGAAAATTTGGTTATAGGTGAGGTTTCACGCGGAGTAAGTATTAGATCATCATTAAGAGACTCCATTGCTAGTATTGCCTTCATTTCACAAATTGAGCCGAAAAATATTTTAGAAGCTTTTAATGATGAGTTTTGGATTTCTGCCATGCAAGAAGAACTCAACCAATTCGAGAGGAGCCAAGTTTGGGAACTCGTTCCTAGGCCAACTAATCACTCGATTATTGGTACGAAATGGGTTTTTTCGCAACAAAGTAAATGAAGATGGTTCAGTTACACGCAACAAAGCTCGTCTAGTAGCTCAAGGATACAACCAAGAGGAAGGTATCGACTACGATGAGACGTATGCTCCTGTTGCAAGACTTGAATCCATTCGGAAGCTTTGTGCATTTGCTAATTTTCAAAACTTTAAACTGTTTCAAATGGATGTGAAAAGTGCCTTTTTGAATGGATTTATTAAGGAGGAAGTTTTTGTAAAACAACCCCCTGGTTTTGAAAATCACAAATTTTCCGACCATGTTTTCAAACTCAAGAAAGCGCTATATGGCCTCAAACAAGCCCCTAGAGCTTGGTATGAAAGGTTAAGCAATTTCTTGCTTGAAAAAGATTTTTCAAAAGGGAAAGTTGACACTACACTCTTTATAAAATCTTTCAAAGACACCATTCTCTTAGTACAAATTTACGTTGATGATATTATATTTGGTTCTACTGATGAAACTCTCTGTCAAGATTTTGCTAAGTGTATGCAGAGCGAGTTTGAAATGAGCATGATGGGAGAGCTCAATTACTTTCTTGGACTGCAAGTCAAACAAACATCAAATGAAACTTTCATCTGACAGTCAAAGTATACAAAAGACATGCTGAAGAAATTTGACCTTGACAACGTCAAAACCAATCGGCACCCCAATGGCTACTACAACAAAACTAGAACCAGATGAAAGCGGCAAACCTGTTGATCAACGTAAGTATCGAGGTATGATAGGCAGTCTACTTTATTTAACTGCTAGTTGCCCTGATATTATGTTTAGCATTTGCCTGTGTACTAGATATCAAGCAAATCCTAAGGAATCACATATGACCGCTGTTAAGCGTATCTTTTGATACCTTAAGGGTACGGTTACAGTAGGCCTATGGTATCCCAAATCAACATCATTTGACCTCATTGGGTACTCTGATGTTGATTTCGCTGGATGCAAGGTCGAACGTAAAAGTACAAGCGGCACATGTCATTTATTAGGAAAGGCTCTAGTCTCTTGGTTTAGCAAGAAGCAGAATTCTGTCGCACTATCCACAACAGAAGCTGAATATATCGCAGCTGGTCGTTGTTGTGCACAAATTCTGTGGATGAAACAAACCCTTGAAGACTATAACTTATCTTTTATGCACATTCCTATATTTTGTGACAACACTGGTGCTATAAATCTCACTAAGAATCCCATCTGTCACTCACGCACGAAACACATTGAAATTCGTCACCACTTTTTGCGTGATCACCAACAGAATGGCACTATTAATTTAGAATTTATTGACACTGTTCATCAGTTGGCCGACTTCTTTACAAAACCATTATCCGAGGAGCGATTCAATTTTCTTTGTCGGGAATTAGGAATTTTAGATGAAACGGTTATACATTAACTTGACCTGCGTAATTATCGATTATGTCACGATTCTCTATGCTGACTTTGCTATAGGTACAAGTCGAAAGGGTCCTTCTGACAACAAGGCGTAAAAGCCTAAGCGACACGGTGCACTAGTCTTCGGACTACCGCTAGCTGGGATCTGGCCCCTGCAGCTACCCCATACTCCCATAGCAGCTTCACCATATTGATTTATGTCATAACTCCTTAGTTATTATATGGTTAAATTTTATTTATAGCCTGCCTCATTTGAAAATCCGAATTTTCAATCTTGTTTTTATTCATATCTCTGACCATTTATTCATATTTATTTCAAATCTTTTTTTTTCTTTCCTGATTGAAGTTCTGGCCCAAGGGACCAGAACTCGGGCCGAACTCTGCCCCACCAAGAGTTCGGGCCGAGTTCGGTGTCCTCCTTCCAGAACCTCAAATCATTCTCAGTCGTCCATCCTTTCTTCATCCGATGGCCCATATTTCACCCGACCAGCCGACCAAGGGACCATAAATCCGAAAATTGGTCTCTCTCTCTCCTCCCTTGTCTTCTTCCTCCATCTCCACTTAGATTGTCTTCAAAACCCTAACCCTAGAAGGCTCCAATCCTTGGGAATTTGCTCTTCAAACTCAAGGAAGTCATTCTTGGAGTTGTTCTCCTCCATTTTAGGTCTCTTTTAAGGTATATCTCTCTTTCTTTTCACATCTCAATTTTCTTTCCATGGCTCCTAGGTTGCTTGGTAGGGGTAAAAGACCAAGGAGAAGTATTGGTGAATCCTCCACTAATCCTAACCCAAACCCTCAACCTAATCCTCCACCACAACCTATTCCTCATCCTACTCCTAACTTGGTGCACCCTCTTTCTAACCCATCTCCACCCATCAATGCCGACACATACGATGACCGTCTTTTTGTGTCCTTAAATGCGTCCAACGCATGGTTCGCCGACTTCCGTCATCGTCGTGTCTTTGCGGGACACCCTATTAAATTTACGGTGTTTTCCGATTTTTTTCCTAATTTTCGTGATTTATGTCTTGATGAGCTTGTTGCAACTCGTGAACCGATATATGTGAATGCCATACAAATGTTTTATTGCAACATGACTTATGACCGCACACGCATCTATTCACGTGTCGCCGGTGTAGACATATCTTTGATGATTTTGAGTTAGCCGACCTACTTGGTTTGCCCGACCCAAACACTTAGGAACGGCTTGATGATGCTCGGGATTTTGTTTTTCCCGGAGAGACCACGTTGGAGAGTTTCAAGGGTGATCTTTGTTCTCCAAATCCCTCCCCTCGAAAACTTATGGCTAAACATCTCAATAACCATTTCTATGAACTTCATCGAATTATCTTTTCTTCGGTCTTGCCAAATGCTGGATCAACCGATGAAGTTACTTACTTTGAGATTACTGCTCTCTTCTTTCTTCACTTTTGCGTCCCCTTCAACTTCCCTCGCACGATGATGGATTGGATGATTCGTGCTAGGCCTAAACCAAAATCTTTGGTTTATTCCATGTATCTTCCTTTGATCTTTCGTGCCTTCCATATTCCATTGGATCAGTGTCAGTCCTTGCCCCCTCCTGCCTTTCTGACTAAGGCAAGGATAACTGTTGCTGCTATCGCCTCTTCTGAGTTCGATGATGCTGAGGAGCCTGCATCTCCTGCTCCCTTTGATGCTCCTGATTCACCTGCTCCCGAGTCCACTGCTACACTGGACTCTCTTCAGACTATGCTTCGCGATCGCTTCGTTTGGAAGACGAGCGCTAGGCCGAGATGGATGATCGTTGGACGCAGATGGACTACCGCACTACTTTGCAGATGAGTGCGCTCAGCAACTCCATCCACAACATTCAGT
This sequence comes from Iris pallida, assembly GCA_029216955.1. Lineage (NCBI taxonomy): Eukaryota > Viridiplantae > Streptophyta > Magnoliopsida > Asparagales > Iridaceae > Iris > Iris pallida. The sequence continues at coordinate 10,150,963 of JANAVB010003600.1, forward strand.
ACTCCATGGCCTCCCATCCGACGATGCCGATTCCGATGATGCGTGATCCGTCTCGCGACGGTTATCGCATTGACGATTCGTGGGTTCGTCGCTATCTTGATCCGACTTCAGCATTTGTGGATCCCGTCGTACCGGTTCTGATGGTGCGGGGCCTTCTCATGCTCCTTGATGGATATGGCCATTTGTACTGCTACTGATGATTAGGACTGTTTTTATTTTGGCACTATGTTCTTTTTCCTCAGTTTGCCTATGTTTTTATGTCTTTAGAACTTAGTTAGCACTACTACTTGCATGATTCTCTTTCATTATGTGGTTGGAAGTCTTTATTTCTATGTTTTTGGTCTCCATTTTGCTGATTGTCAAAAGGGGGAGATACATTGATATCGTCTTGATACTGTGACCATTGCTATATGTATTAGCACTATCAACTGTGTATCCTTGGATATGTATATTTGGATGAGTATTTACAGGAAATATCAGTTTACGGGGGAGTACGATTGTTCAAGTACGGGGGAGCCTAATGTGTCAAGGTATGAATATTGGACATACAAATATCATGTTTTGTCAATTATCAAAATGGGGAGATTGTTGACCCAAACCGGATCACAGTCAACCTAATCTTGACAATTAACAAAACAATATTTGTTATAGTCCAATTTGACACAACGGGCTCAAAATCAATCTACTCAGCTCATTGGTTCAAGATCACAGCTGCTTGGAGTGTTTACTATTTTGTGTATACTGGAGTCTGTATTTTTTATTATTCTTGAGTATAGGATGATGTACGTTGGATCTTACTGAGCACTTTGGGCTAGACATAGATTTATAGGTTTACCTAGCCTAAATCCCAATCAACCCATTCATCCAAAGCCCACAAAAGAACATTCTGCCCATAGAAGACAGAGTTCGGGCCGAACTCGGTCCCCTAAAATTCAGGATGCTGATTTTTAGGTATTGCTCACTGCTAGTTGTCCAACGGCCAAAATTTTGAATTATTTATACCGAATTCTGGCCGAATTCTGCCTACCCCGAACCCTATAAATAGGCCTTGGTTTCTCTCATTTGAAACCATCCACTCTTCTCTTCTTCTTCTCTTACATAGCCTATATATTCAAGAGCCTTACCTTCCCATCCACTTAGCATTCAAACTTCCAACCGTCCAAGTTGCTCGGTACGATCCAGCTAGAAGTTTGAAGTGCAAGAAGTTGTAAGTCACTTGGAAAAGTCCAAGTTTCGCCAAAGCGATCATTGAAAGAAGTTTGGCGTGCTCTTCTGTGAAAAGGCACGTGGTTGTAACCCTATTTCACAAATAGTGGATTTCAATCCTGAGCTAGAGTTCTCAGGCCTGGACTAGTCCTCCACGAGGGAAACCAGGTTAAAAATTGTTGTGTTTGTGCTTGCTCTCTACTCTTTATTTCGCATTTATTTTACTCTGATTATTTAGTTGGTGAAGAGAGTTTAATTTTTAATTGATCATTTTGATATAAACTCTATTCACCCCCTCTAGAGTTGCCAACTTGTACTTCACAAGCTTCATTGATATTGTTGTAAGGGACAATATACGATCCACCTCATCAGACATAGCCTTAAATGTCTTGAAGTGATCTTTATGAGATTTGTCTCCCTGATTTGCTCTGTATATGCCAACGACGGAGTCATAAATGCGAGACAAATCGCGTTTGCCATCAAACGCCATTGCTAGGACCGTCCATAATTCCTTAACGGAGTCAATATTCTAAACCATGTCTTCCACCGATAGTTCTATGGAGTTTATCAACTGTGTAAACAGCCGACTATCATCTATCTCCCATTGCTCAAAGATGGGATCAGTCTTTGCGGGAGGGTTGTCAGTCAAATGTTTGGACAACCGCATCCATAGAAGCGTCTTCTCGACCTTCTTACGCCATGTCAAGTATCCCCTCTGGTCCGTCCAATTTCCGATCGATAAGTCGAATTGAGAAAATTGTTGTACTAGTGCCTATTGGTCCCGCTATTGCGTTTCCAACGCTAGTACCAGTATCACTGGCATGCGTCCCAGTTCTATCCATCCCTCAGATATCGGTTCCAAGTGTCGAAAAAAAAATACCGGTCACAACAATATCCACAGTAGAGATGGGGATCAAACAAGTCAGGATAGAGAGGACACTCTCGAGGCAGATCTTGATGTGAAGATTAAGCAAGAAAACCAAGAATCATGCAAGACAACTATCGTGTCTGCTCTTTGTCAGCCTTCCCGAAGTCAATCGTTGGAGAGTCAGAGTTTCCAACATAGTTGCTCTGAAATGTCCAAGTCAATGGCCAACTTTGAGAATCATAGATTCTTGTAAACAACCACGTTATTTACCCTCGGAGATTCTCAAGTGAATTTAGGGCAGAGTTTCCAACTTGGTTGCTCTGTGAATCCCAAAAGATCAATATTGGAAAGTCAGAGTTTCCAACTTAGTTGCTTTGAAATGTCCAATCCAATAGCCAACTTTTTTTTTTGGAACTTAGGGTTTAGAGGAGAGTGGGTGGCGACTAGGGTTAGGGTTTACACCCATGTGGAGAGGGGGGTACCGGAGGAGAAGAGGGGTCGCCGGACGGCGCGGGGGGGTGGGGGGTGGGTAACAGCAGCTCTGGTAGCAGCAGCGGCAGAGGAGGGTCGCGGGGATGGGGGATCGTCGGTGTGTGTTGGGGGGGGGGGGGGGGGGGGGGGCAGTTGCAGCTTGATGGGGGTTAGGGGAGAGGTGGAGGGGAGGCGGGGCAACAGTGTGTGTGGGGGGGGGGGGGGGTGGATTAGGGTTAGGATTTTTTTTTTTTTATGGAGGGGTGGATGGGTATGGCTCTGATACCATGTAGAGTTGAATAATGGATGATTATTAATGAAGGAGAGTTAATATAAATAGGATAGGCTATTACTTCTCTCTTTTGTTCTAGGCAATAGGGACTAAAGCCCCTACTATTATTATAATATTACTCAACACGTTGCTGATAATGCATATATGACAAGTTCCATTTTTCTTTTCTGTTTAGGTGTGCATGTTCTGAACTTTGCTAGATATGCCAAACAGACTGGCCTTTTTTCCACTTGTTTCACGCATTGCAGTTTATGCACGAGCTCCCCATATCAGTTGTCTTCTTGAACAATCGGTGACACAATTATTGTATGCGCATTTGGAATCATGAGTCAAGAAAATAGTCAGAAGCCCCTTTCAAATGTTGAAACATATATTACAATGTCAAATGAGAACACATTATTCAGCATCTAAAGCTTGAAGTAGTGGCAGTGATGCCATAATTTGATGTGAAAATGTCTATCTTGTTCTCCCACCTAGATATTACAAAACCTAAGTTGAACTGTATGAATGCAAAACATATAACTAACTCAACTATTTTTCTCTGCAGCAAATTGATGCAGGAGCAGCGTACTAGCCCCAAAATGGATCGATATTTCGTAATTATTTGGATTTGATTAGATAACAACTAGAAAACTATTTTAGAAATTCCAGATAACTTCCTTAAAGAGGTGCTCTCTTTTATTACATATTTGTGTTAGCCTTTTAGTGTTTTAGTCCCATATTCTTTAGAGGCATACCAATAATATAGAGATTTAGGTTGCGTTTGGTCATTGTAATGTAAGTAATCGTAATGGAATTGGGTTTGTAATGTAATTGAGTTTGTAATGTAATGGAATTAAATTACATTACTATGTTTGGTTGAAACATGTAATCAAACCATGTAATGTAATGTTAATTGCATTCATGTGTTTGGTTTACCATGTAATGTAATTGAATTTTTAATTTAATATTTTTTAAAATACAACATAAAATTTAAAAAGGTTGAACAATACAAAATTTCAAAAATTTAAAAGAAAAAAAAAAAAAAAAAAATAAAAAAAATAATAAAAAGGGGGGAAATGGTTTGTTTTCTGCTAAAAAAAAGACCAAAAACGAAAAAAAAAAAAAGACAAAAAATAAAAAATACCAAAAATACCAAAAATGACAAACGCAACAAAACAGAGAGGAAAAAAAACCAAAATTGAAAAAGCGATAAAAAGAAAACAACAAAAAAAAAAAGATCAAAAATGTGAAAACCATAAAAATGACCAATAATGATAAAAAAGACTACAAACAAAAAAATTGACAAAAAACAACAATAAATGAAAGGAAAAAAGACGAAAAACGACCAACAACAAAAAAAGGACAAAAAAAAAATAACAAAAATGACAAAAACGAAAAAATGACAAAAAACGATAAAAAAGAGAAAAAATAAAAAAACGATAAAAAGGAACAGAAATGACAAAAAAACCGAAAATACGAAAAAAGACAAAAAAATAAGAGGAAATTAAAACGAGCAAAAAAACGACAAAAAGATATAAAAAACTTGCAAAAAATCCAAAAAACGACAAAAAATGGAACAAAAACGACAAAAACAACAAACAAAAAGAAAAACGAGCATAATCGACCAAAAAAAAGTGAAAAAAAGACCCCAAAAAAAGCACAAAAAGGATATAAAAAAAAGCGATAAAAATATGCAAAATCGACAAAAAAACGATAGAAGACGATATAAAAACGTGAAAAATGGTCAAAAACGTACAAGATCGACAAAAATCGATAAATAACATGCAGAAATGGCAAAAAAATATGCAAAATCGACAAAACGATATTTAAAACGTAAAAAAATTGACCAAAAACGATTAAAAAAGGGTAAAAAAAATGAACAAAAAACGACAAAAAAAGGGCAAAAAAGAACAAAAAAAAGGAAAAAACGACAAAAAAAAAAAACCAAAAACGAACAAAAATGACAAAAAATGAAAAAAAACGACAAAAAAAGGACAAAAACAACAAAAAAGGAAAAAACGACAAAAAAAACAAACAAAAACAACCAAAACAAACAAAAATGACAAAAAATGAACAAAACACAAAAATGAACAAAAAAAGGACAAAACGACAAAAACGAACAAAAAACCAAAAAAAACAACAAAAAAAAAAGGACAAAACGACAAAAAAAAAAAAAAAACAAAAAAAAAAAACGAGCAAAAAATGACAAACAAACGAACAAAAAACGAAACAAAAAGGACAAAAAAACAAAAAAAAAAGACGAAAAACGACAAAAAAACAAACAAAAACAACCAAAAACGACAAAAACAAAAAAAACGAACAAAAAAAAAAACGACAAAAAACGAACAAAAAAAAAAAGGACAAAAACGAAAAAATCGAACAAAATGAAAAAAAAAACGAACAAAAATTACAAAAAAACGAACAAAAACGACAAAAAAACGAACAAAAAAGGACCAAAAACAACAAAAAAACAAAAAAAACAAACGACAAAAAAATAAACAAAAACGAAAAAACGAACAAAAATGATAAAAAAAACAAACACAAAAAAACGACAAAAACAACAAAATGACAAAAACGAAAAAAAAAAAAAAAAAAAAAAAAAAAAAAAAAAAAAAAAAACGGACAAAACAACAAAAAGGACAAAAAGACAAAAAAAACAAACAAAAACAACAAAACACAAAAAGGACAAAAACAAAAAACTACCAAAAACGAACAAAAACGACCAAAAACGACAAAAATAAACAAAAACAACAAAATACCAAAAAACAAAAAAAATGACAAAAAAACGAACAAAAACGACCAAAAACCGAACAACAAATGACCAAAAAAAACAAACAAAAACAACAAAAAAAGGACCAAAACGAACAAAAAACCAAATTATAGCATACCAACCTTCCGCTTAAGTTGTAATGTATTGCGATTACATAGGTTTTATGATTGTAATTGAGTTTAGAAGAACTGATGTAATGTAATCAAACTTGTAATCGCGATTACATTACATCTAATTTTTTTTGTCCAACCAACACCCGAGTTAAATTGACAATGTAATGCCAATTACATTACGTTGTCCAATCCCGCAAACCAACGGGTCCTTATTGTCATCTTATCTGGGAAAAGGTCAATATGTAAGCCCTCTGAATTTTATATATTTTAAATTTTAATTTTAATTAATTTTTGTTATATATTTTTTCACTATTTTTTTTGTCATAAATATATTTTTCCGAACCTTTGATTTTTGGAGCATAAGAAATGTCAATATCTAGAAAAGTCATTCATATGTTTTGACCTAGACAAGTTTACTTCACTTTGATATATCATATCTCACTCAAACATGTTCTCTTATACTATATTTTCGTAGCACAACTTTCAGGTCAATTTAGACCAACTTACTATCTACCGTAAATCTTGACATACTTTCAAATTTAATTTCGGTACTCGACATCGATCCAAACCATTCGACCCAATATATGAATTTGATCTATTTTGAGCCTACTAACACACATGCCAAAGGTGCCTCACTCAATTAAGTTCCCATGTGCTATTTATTTTCAAATGCCACACAAGACATAATTAGTAGACTTTCGGAGTATATTTCGACTCGGTAAATTGTTTCGGCCCAACCCTAGTCCAACTAGCTTAGTGGAGCCTATCAAAGATTGTCATAATCTTTTAGAAACATATTTGATTGATTTTTAACAATTAAATAGCAGCCATCTAGTTAGGTTCAATGTATATTCAATCAATCTTCTACATATCCAAATTAGGAAACCTAGGGATACACTTATTTCAAACTATTGATTGGATGACCAAACCTAAACCAAACTACCCCAAAAACCTCCAAACTTTTATATTTTAATACCCATAAAGTTGCCGTCCCTTTTCCCCATACCCTAAAACCCGACGCCAACTCCAGGTTCAGCCACGCGCACCAAGCCGCCAGGCTGACACCCCTTTGCCCCCTTCGTGCGACTTTTCGAGCACTCCACCACCATCCATGCGATCCCGGGACTTTCCTCTACCATCCTAGTATCTCTGGGAGTCATCTTGTGGCTTTCGATGAGGTGTACAACTCGCCAAAGAGGTCGAAACTCCACCGAAATAGTTTAGAATTCAGCATGTTGATCTTCTTCTCCGATAGGTTTCATCTACTTTTTGTCATCCATTGGTCGTGAAACCAAAACTAACCTCTAGCCCTATGTGTCTACTTTGATGCCCAATCGCTAACTCATGTGGTTCCGTATGGTTTGTCTGTGGCGTCCGTTGCACGAAAATTGGTCCAGACTGAACCAATTTCGGGGTGTGGGAGTTTCTGAAGACTTGCGAGGCTTTACGATCTCAAACGACCTATTGGTAATGACTCTAACATCCTCCTTCATCTAATAATGTCCTCTATTGTTATTTACAAGTTATTCATATATTTGTGTGTTCGTTTTCTACGTTACTAGCTGTAGGACACCGAAAATTCTATCGGAACACGAATTGTTGATCTCTAAACTTCACCAAACTTTCGTATGATTTATGTCTAATAATTTTGGATTTAAAATCATATTTTCATTAGTTATTTCTGATTATTTCCAGAATATTAAATTTCCATATTTTTCCATATCATTTGATTCCAATTGATTCGATAAGTGACATAATTGTGTTACTAGTAAACTGTGTTAACTAGATGATTGTTTTTCTTGAAATATATATATATATATATATATATAGTTATTCATATATTTGTGTGTTCGTTTCTACGTTACTAGCTGTAGGACACCGAAAATTCTATCGGAACACGAATTGTTGATCTCTAAACTTCACCAAACTTTCGTATGATTTATGTCTAATAATTTTGGATTTAAAATCATATTTTCATTAGTTATTTCTGATTATTTCCAGAATATTAAATTTCCATATTTTTCCATATCATTTGATTCCAATTGATTCGATAAGTGACATAATTGTGTTACTAGTAAACTGTGTTAACTAGATGATTGTTTTTCTTGAAATATATATATATATATATATATATATATATATATATATATATATAATTAAATATATATTATATATATATATATATATATATGTCCAGAATTATTTTAATTATTTTTCCAGAAATAAATAATATATTTTATAGTACGAAAATATTATTTTGGTAATGCAATACTATGTATAGTAGGTTGCATATATGGTTATGTGATAGTATTTTATGACTCGTATAAAGTTATATATAGTATGTATGTATGTATGGTATTGTATGACAATTAGTTGGTATTATTTTTTTACTTTATTTATTTCTAGGAGTTCGTGATCAGTTTACTGCAATACTGGAAGTCGGACCGTTGCTTTACACTGTTTCCGCTATTACAGGCAATATACCTTACCATACTTGCATTGTTTAAATTTATAATATTGTGCTTATGTTTGTTAGTGTTATTTCCTAGAGGGTGTGTCCAAGTATGACTTGGGTGCTATTGATGGTGATGTCGATATATGTGTTCGTGTGTATGACTTAGCGTGTAGGAGACGTTCCTAATAGTTGTGAAGTTATTCTCAATAACTTCTATGCCTTGTCACGTATCATATATGACACTGTGAGTTAGATTCATTGTGTGGGCATGAGCTTACGCACTCGACTGATCATCAGTTCGAGCGGTTCGTGTGTCGGTACATATAGAGTTAGTTTGTGTCTAGCCTAGTGACTCGCTTTAAGATATGGGTTGTTCGAGTATTGGATATGACTAGTGCAATTCATGGACGGAAATTAGTAGGCGTATGAGAAAGCCATATTTTAGCCTTATGGTTGCCCGGTTATGGGTTTATGGTTTTCCGGTTATGGGTGTATTGCTAGTGGATATATCCAGCAACGGCCCTGACTACTCGTCAGGTACGGTCGGAAGGTATGCTAGTATATACATAAGCCTCTAGCGGATGCTATTCTTTATTGCTTCAGCTACTCATACGTATCAAAGTTGTCTTCAACGTGCATACACATAGATAGTTAGCGAGCCATGTTATTTATTTATTTATTCGGTTCATATATGGCATGTTTCTTTTGTATTTTTATGTCCCTCTGAGGATCTGGTTCTTTTCCAGATCCGGACGAGCACTTGTATCCTACTGTCTATGGACCGGGAATAGAAACAGGTTATCTTGATGAGAACTTAAGGTTGTGCCAGAGGAGTTTTCCTGATCCAGGGGTACGGAGATTACTTAGAGTCACGGACATGTTATCTAGTTAGCTATGTCCTGGCTATTTATTTATTTCAGTTTACTTTTATTTCCGTGGATGTGTATTTCCACTAAACTATTGACTATCAGACAGTTCCAGTTATATTTGGATATTCAGATTTGATATTATTTTCTTCCAATTGTTACTATTATCTTTCATTTATATTTATATACTCACTGTGTTGTTGTTTCTATTATGTGGATGAGATATAGTATTGCGAGTAGATTACCTGTAAATATAAGTTTACAGCGTACTACAATTAGGATAAGTCCATTAAATTGTGATACTTATTCTAGTCGTACAGCTGGCATACTCATGTCTTGGGTTCCTATGTATTTTGGAACTGGAACATGACACAACATATTGAAATCGATTGTCATTTTACTTTGGACAAGGTCAAGCTTTGAGAGTTCCAGGTTCACCATGTTCTTGCTTCCTCTCAATTGGTCGACATTCTCACTAAGTCTTTATCTCGAACGATTTATAGTCACTTTTTTGGCCAAGTTGAAGGTGATTGAGATCGGAAAACTTCTAGGAAGGAGGAGCTAGTTCTCTTTTATTATGTATTGCAAGGAATGTAGGAGCTAGTTCTCTTTTATTATGTATTTTGCTCTATTGTTATTAGCCTCTAGTGTTAGCCCCACATCGGGAAACTTCTAGGAAGGAGGATGTGTGAACTTCTAGGAAGGGGATACCGACTCTTATATATTGCATTTTCTTTTTCCCAAAATAAATTAAGTCTATGTTAAGCCAACTTCTCAACAATTAGAAATATTATACTTTAGATCAACATAAAGTTACTTATTTAGAATTTCCTTGCTCTTAAAATTATAGACAAGTATATTATTAAGAATTACATTCCATTTAGGAATGTCCACAAGTTTATTTAGTATGCGGCTATTGCGATAACCAAATTTACTTTGAGCACAACATAATAAATGAAAAGATATTGACATGTGTCTAAACTACCCTTGGAATCCTTCCAAAATTTACAATTATCATCCATACATGGAGATTGAGATGTCGGAGCTCCTCTCTCCATATCAGCACGCAGCACGCTCTGCTTATCAAACCGAAAGGATCATCTCCAACTTCGAGCATCGTCTAGCTGTGTATTTATATATTTTTCTGTACCTACCAGAGGTTTTGTATTGGGTGCATGGAATTGCAGAAGTTCTTCCATTGCTTGAAGTGTTATTTGTGTTGCCACTCATTGGTGCCCAATGACATTGAAGCAGTGCATCTATTATGCATCTATTTAGGGTATCAAATGACAACAAATACCCTTGTCATTTGGTTGCATTGGAGTATTTTGATTATTTTCAACAAAATAACAATAGCCCTGAATAACATCCATAAACGTCTAAAATATAAAATATTTTGGTAAAATTATCCCTTAAAAGATCATATTACCCCTATAATATGGTTGTTAGGGGAATTTTACCAAAATATCCCCCAAACGGTCATGGGGAGTAAATTGGTAAAACACCCCCCCCCCCCCCCCCCCCCAACCCACCCAAACGGTCACGGGAGCACGTAGGTAGGGCCCAAAGCCGAGGTATTGGAGTAACGCGCCCAGGCCTCATGTCGGCCCGGGCCTCCGAGTCCAAGGGTAAAACTCGGCCCAATCTAGTAGTGGGAGTCTTGGGCCCACAAACATCTTGAGATGAGACTGACTTGACTATCATAGACCTATGCACGTGTGTAACCCAACTTAGGAGGCCCACTTTATTAATTAGCATGTGGTGACTTGGTTAATTAGGACTATGAAACTTCTTAATAATTGGTAATTAATTCACTAACTTTGTCACCCTTGGCCCATGGCCGAACCTATGACCTTACTGAGAGTCTTAAGCCCAATGTCATTCCATTTGTTGCCTTAGATGGCCTTATATCTACTTTTGAGAATCTCACCTACCCTCATTATTTGTAGCCCTTGGATTAAATCCAATGGCCAATATATCATCCATCATTTCATTCATTCATCTATAGCACCTACTCACTCTCCTCATTTGTAGCCCTTGGATAAAATTCAATAACCAAGATCTCATCCACCATTTCATTCATTCATTCATCTCTCTCTCTCTCTCTCTCTCTCTCCCTCTCTCTCTCATTCTTCGTAACCATAACAACTCCTAGTCCTAACCTCCTTCCTCTTCCCCATGACTCCTCCTCCCTTCACTTATCCTCATTTCTAGCTCTACCATGAAACCCTCAGACTCCTCCACTAAAACTCACCATGGAAAACTAGAATCCTGAGTCCTTCATTCACTTATCCTTATTTCTAGTTCGTCTTTCCCTTTATTTTCTCTCATTTCTTCCTTTCATTTTCTATTTCTTTTCTTTTTTGGTTTATTGTCGACCACTAGAAATGATTCACGCATGCAACCTACCAAACCCGCAAACAGGGACCCGATCAGTCCTTCCCTCTTTCTCCTCGAGTCAAAAGAGAAGCGAAACCCTAACCCTAGTTTTTATCGCCAATGGCTGCTACCACCTTGTGCGACCTTGACAGCGACTCCGTAGCACCTTGTCGAGTAGAAACCAGTGCCTAGGAGACCCTAGCCCTAACCTCTTTGTCAGTTTTTAGTCGTTGGATCCACTCATCCAATAGTTATTGTTAAGTAGTAGCAAGGTTGCAAAAATCGCTAGTCGGTTCGCGAGAAGTAGGGATTAACCGGATTAGTTGGGGACTAGGTTTTGAGTTTTTTTTATATATGCCTTATGTCATCTAATAAGAGTCTTAGCCCTCCAATATTATTTCTTATTTATTTCCAAAATGTTTTATGTTATTGAAGGACAGAAAGTCAGAAACTGTTTCAAATCAATTAAATAGCCTAAATTCTAAGTTGAAATCCAACTATGTAGTTTGCTTATGGCCCATCCAAACTCAATAGACCCAGCTAATTACTTACAAAAGAATTTCTAAACCTAGACTCAAATATTGAGTCTGGCCCGAAAGTTTTTAGACCAACCATAATTGTTTGCTTTAAGGTGGAAGCCAAACCACCTTCCTAAAATATGTTTAGCCCAAAGACCAATCATCCAAACTACTCTGGCCCATAAAATAGTTTGTTATTATACGATTATTTTAATACTAGTCAGCTCATTTAGAATTTTGATCAATAAAGTCCGGCAGAATTAATCAAGCTCGGCCCAAATACCTATGGGTCTCTCTATCTTTAGCTGTTGATTCTTCCAAGAGAAAAGAGATATTTCCTAGGTCTTAACACACTGAACGAGGAGGAAAGACAAAGAGAAAAAGATTCCCAGAGACCAAGAAAGGAGTAGGAAAGGAAAGAAAAAACGAAGAGAACTCCAAGAATCAAGAGGAAGAGAAAGGAGAGAGAGTCAGAAAGAAAACGAATTCCAAGAAAGGAAAGAGGTGAGAGAAAAACACATTGTTATATTCTAAGAAACTTGACTCTAGGTAGGTTTGGCACATTTGATTCATGACGCCCCTACGAAGTTCTTTGTTCAGGCCTTGCTGGAAACGTTCACACCATGCTTGCTTGTTTGGCATGAAGGCTCCGACAAATTTTGCAAGCCTCGAAAAGTTCGAGTCATAATCATCAATTGACATATTTTCCTATTTCAACATCATGAACTTGTCTTCTTTCTGTCGACGGACTGCTCGGGGAACATACTCCTCTAGAAAAGCCTCCTTGAACATTTCTCAAAAAATCTTGATGTCGGCATCTGCTTCGTAGATCTCCTGCTTTTTTGCTCCCTCCAGTCGAAGGCCCTAAATTGTAGCTGCAACACTGTGCACACTACTCTCTTGGACCCTTTGATGCTCAGAAGATCGAACAAGCCCTCGATCTCGGCTAGTCATCCTAAGATCATGTCCGGCTCCGTTCGGTCATTGAATTTAAGCGGGTTCATTTTTCGAAACTCAGTCGCCTTGAACAGGAAAGAAGACTTCATCGTTGGAGGTTGGACTTCTTCCTCTTCTTCAGATGCCACGGTCGTTGCATTGGTGTTGGCCGCCATAGTACTCACGATCCGCGTCAAGGCATCCATTTGCTTCTGTTGCGCACCAAATTGGGCTTGGATTTGCGCCTGAAGTTGTTGTACTTATGCACGTCGCTATTGTACGTCCATCAGGCGAATCAGTCTCTCCATCGTAGTTTCGGTAGGCGCAACTCCCTCCGAACTACCTGAACTAATCGCAGTGTTGTTCGCAACCGCAAGATTAGTTCTCTTAGTCATCCCTACAAAATAGAGTTAACTCATTAGTATTTTCAAAATATCTACAGCCTTACATGTATGAAACTATTATTTCATGCAACATACGTCAAAAAGCATTCAATCGAGTATTCACAACCAACTTCCAAAAGAAACATTTTCGAAAATCCGAGGAATTGAACTTAGCTCTGAGACCAATTTGTTATCCCCGATTCGACGAATCATTTGTCTACTCATCGATTTATGACGAATCGATCGTATTCACTAGGACGTGATGTCGTCAAGTCTAGATTGCACTTTAACAAGGCAAGGACGTGCATTTGATAATTCTTGTCACGCCCCGATTCGTAGAGTCATTTATTCACATATTTTATCTCTTGGAATCGATCGTCCTCGCTTGGGCGTGATGCCGTACAAGTCTGGTATTGCACTTGTACAAGGCAAAGATGGTACAAAATCGATAATCTTCAAATAGGAACACATCGCAGCGGCAGAAGCAGACAAATTGAAGTTAATGAGGACGATCTTTCTTATTGAATAGAACTACATCACTTCTCTATAGCAGCGGAGTTAGAATAGATGACTTGAAGTCACACAGAGATATATAGAACTTTATTCTCTTTATTGATAATTGAAAAAGAGTACAAGACTTGTATTGAAGTACAGTGCTTACAACACATCTCTTTTTACATTGAAAGCTGACCGAACAATGCTATACAGCTTACATTTAATACTTGGATACATTGGATTACAACTCGATATACCAACTTGGCTTACAACTCACTGGTACAACTGATTACAATGTTCCATACATTATGCCCTTTATAAACAGAAGACATCATCTTGAACAAGGAGAGCTTCTGTATGCCCAACAAATCTTCGATGCCGCGGGACCAATCAAGCCAATCATCGTGTGCAGAACATCCCAAGCACGAACACCTGCCCACAAAACGTGGGTCAGCACATCATCTATGTACTGGCGAGCAGAATCCAACCCACTCACATAAACCAACATTAAAGTGATCATTTAAGCAAACATTTATTAGAATGATCTTTCTACTTGGGGCCTAGCATCAGTTTACAGTTCATGGACAATCATCATAGTGAAGCATGTAAACATATTCTTAGCAATAATCATGTGGACATATCATTTTAGCACTCTTGGTGTTAATCATGCAAAGGCATCATTGAGGCATACCAGGTGTTATCATGAAAAGGCATCATTGAGGCATCGTTAACATTAACATCTTAAATATGTTATGACAGTCCTCACTTCAAGCATCACTTAGCATGTATGTTATGGTTGAGCAATGGTTCATAGCAAGACATATTTCTTAGCATACTGAACTTAACATGTTAAGCAGGATCTCATATTAAAAGGCTACAACACAGCATCATTTATTTGGCATGTTAAGCACGTAAGTTAAACCAACACATATATTGGGTATATCACATTTAAGTGATTTCTTACCGATAGCCAACTTCCTCGTACCTGCATTAAAATACAGGATAATATGATATACTTACTCTGTCTGCACAAAACATTCATTAGCATGCATCCTGACTACATGGTCGTTGGTGAAACTGCACCATAAAGGACTTTCCAACGGGTATTACGACGTACCATTCCAGGGTAGGTTGCAAGCCTAGCCGAATGTCCCGTAATACCTCGTGCCACCATAGCACGAGCAATGTTTCCTCCCGGGTCGAATCGGTCCCAGCGCCCCGGGTACCGTTCGAGGAAACTTACTCAGACTTGTACAAGTACGTCCATGACCATGCGAATGCGTGTCGACTCGATAACACAAATGCATGGTAAAGCAACTGAAAGTAAGCAGAGCCAACAGTTCAACATCTCATCTCAATCCCAAGCCGTGTTCAACGACTAATCATTACCATCATTCTACTTGGTGATCTCCATGATCCCAAGCCCCATCATTCTCATTGTTTGTTCCATTGCAACATTTCTCATTACGTTCCTTCTAAGGAGGAACAACAGCATTCATTCATTTCGAAGGGACCCGTAGCATTTCATTCATTTCATAGGAGCAATAGCATATTCAATTCTTTTCTTATGTATCATTCACGCAGCATTTCATTATTCAAGTGATTCATTTATTTCATCAAGACTAAGCATAAGGGACATTATCGATTCATTCTCAGGCATCATGATACATTAGCAGTTCGAGTGTGATTCGCTCAGCAATACAAAGTTCATGTGTTACTCATTCAATAATTTCCAGCATATGCATCTCTATCGATTTAGCAACTAAAGCATCGCATCATAATTATTCAACATTCACGGTAAGAGACATTAGGGACATTCATAGCACCACGTTATTCCATTTATTAAGCATGCAGGAATAAGGAGGAAGGAGGACAGTTCCACTTGCCTGCATAAAAGGGTCTTCCTGCTCCAATCCCGCTAAGCGTAGCTCCACCAGCGAGCCACGTTCCAATACCCATTCCGTCTAGCCAGCTAAGAGAGACTGCATCAGTCTCCATTCTCTTGATTCCCAACATAAGTCACGGTCTAACATTCTGATCACATCAAACAAGCCAACCAAATGCCTCGCGCGGAGCGGGGCATTACATAATATACCACTCAGAAAAAGTTTCGTCCTCGAAACTTAAGAAAACAACTCATCTACTAGATTCACTTAATCACAATGGGTTACTCATTCAGCTTCAATTCAAATATTCATTTCAGCCTACTCGGTCATTTCAAAATAGCTATCCAACTGTATCATTTTAATCTATCAACGATTCAATCCATCTTTCTCTTTTCCAAATACTTGCAATTTCTCATTGATTCACCAACATTTTTCTTGCATACTATCTTGGTCGTAACACAACACTTCGTTTGGATCCATACACATATTTCAGGCGTCCCCAAAACATATGCATTTCAGCCAAAGTCCGCGCTAATGCGATAAATTCCTCCCATAATGTTATCTCAGTCGCAACCTATCACTTCGGTTGGATCCATACACATATTTTAGGCGTCCCCAAAACATATGGATTTCAGCCAACTTTCATGTTAGTGCGATTCAATCAGCCACGATATAACTTTCTTTTCCAATTCCGACTTAGCATCCCTTCAATTGACTTATCACTTTATTCACTTGTCACAATCACTATCTTCCAGGCCACAACACTTAACATCAGGGACAACTTGGTTAAGCTCTCTATCCGGGCATAATATTTCTAACATTCGATCAAGGGTCTAACTTAGAGCCAATCATATTAAGAGTTCACCACATGCAATCATATTCTTTTCTGAATCCAACAATATTTCTCACCGAGGCAATTCATCTTTTCTAAAAGATACAATCCGACGTTACCCACTATTGATACCGATCCAACATTTCGTCATGAGCAGTTAATTCCATCTCATATAATAATTCACTATTCGATACATCCAACTCAAGTCTCATCCCACGATTCCATTTCCCGCTATAGGCCGACACATAATCCTCAAGGATCAAACATCTCTAAGGTTCATATTGGAGCATATACTTACAACTTATCATTCTCAGATCATACTCATCACCATCTCTCGTTCAATGCCATAAGGTCATTCTATGGGTCGCCAACGGCCATCTATTATTCGGTCCAATCTCAATGGTTAGCTATACCGACAGCTAAACCTAACCCTTCAGGTGACTCCCCTAGAGTGGACGGCTATTAGGGATCATGCTAGTTTCTTATTCTCAGGGCCAATAAGCAACCGACAGTTCTAAGGTACTCTACCCAAACCTATGGGTATCAACTCAGTCTGAATACTAATCGCCATTGTCGGCTATGCCAACAATTGGTATGTCCTCAATTGGTCACTAGGGTCAAGTCTATCTATCCAGGGTCTTCCTCAAGGAAATAATTCCCACAGAAGCTCATTCTAGACTTACCCAACGATCGACTAAGATCGATCTATCAATATTACGGTCAATTCCCAACCCGTCATACGATTCTCATCGTTCTAATAATCCATCAAGTAAATTCCAATAATTTAATTTCTATTCCAATTCCTTTGTACTCACACAAACCCATAAGCCAAGGCTAACTATTCAATGGTCATCGATTACGATAGTCTCATCATAACTTATGGAATCATACTATTCGATCTGTATGACAGAGTCACACCACCAAGTCATAAGCCAACTATCTATATCCCAACCAACAGTCACCTATACCGACATTATCCAACACGTTTGCCATTTCTCAATCCCATATGTTTCTCAATCATCAAATTATCTTACGGATATTCTTAATCTCATGCAGCAAGGGTCAAGTAGTTCATCCCATTCAATCCGACAATTTATGTATCACTTAACCATCCGCTAGGCAACACAAATAGTCAAGGTGGCTACTTGTAACTTTTCTAATCCCATTAAATTCCTCAGCATACATGCACATAGGCAACGACTATCATTTGGTGATCAGGATGGATTAACATCTCTTACACCTTAGGGTCAAGGCACAGATTTCTAATATTCCTTTGGTCACCGACAACTTTTCTAAACTTCCAGCTTAGCAATCAACTTTGTATTAGCCACATATGTTTTGTATCCAACCATTCGAAATCAACATTCAGATATTCTAAGCCACAACATTCTCTAACCATATCCATTTACCCATAGCATACTAACTGTCTTACTAGTCTGAGTCATCACTCGACTAACAATTTCTAACCAAGCCACCGGTTATAATTTCCAACAATCTCGCTACTCAATATAACATCAGCGTCAAGGGACACTCGAGTCATCTACCCACAATACATGACTCCCAGCTAAGTTTCGGCACTACCTAGTACACACAGATAGTTTCATTGCTATCCTATGGAAAGGGTCAACATACATCTCGTTCTGAGGTGGTAGGGGCAATATACCACTCAGAAACGAAGCCATCCTTAAACAATACCAACTCAATTCTATTCCGGACATTCGTGATCTACAATGATCACAATACTTAACCAACATTTCGGGGTCTCGAAAGTAATAGTGAGCACATATGAGTCAACTCACTAGTTATGCCAAACTCATCCATCAATTATTCCATTCATAATTCATTTCCAACATTCACAGGCGATTCTCAACTTGTTACAGCATACATAGCCACTTTTCTTTTATTCCCACAATTCCAAACAGCACTCATACTATAACATACTATGGCATCGAGTCATTGTTGGGTTATCTGTGTCCAAACCAACAATAATCATTCATTCAGGGCATCACAATGTATATAGACTTATTGTATGGAACATCCAGTGAGCAGCCAAGAGGGTCAACGAACTTTCAAGCACAAATAACATAGGATGATTACAGAACAACAGCATAATCGCGGAAGCAATCTTTGATTTAATCTCGGAAGCAACGTTGAGTGATCGCGGAAGCAACTTTGGTTAATCGCCGATGCAACTTGATTTGAAACGAATCAAAGAAGAGACCAAGGACGTAAAGCCGTGCTCTGATACCAATTTGTCACGTCCCGATTCGTAGAGTCATTTATTCACATATTTTATCTCTTGGAATCGATCGTCCTCGCTTGGGCGTGATGCCGTACAAGTCTGGTATTGCACTTGTACAAGGCAAAGATGGTACAAAATCGATAATCTTCAAATAGGAACACATCGCAGCGACAGAAGCAGACAAATTGAAGTTAATGAGGACGATCTTTCTTATTGAATAGAAGTACATCACTTCTCTATAGCAGCGGAGTTAGAAAGGATAACTTGAAGTCACACAGAGATATATAGAACTTTATTCTCTTTATTGATAATTGAAGAAGAGTACAAGACTTGTATTGAAGTACAGTGCTTACAACACATCTCTTTTTACATTGAAAGCTGACCGAACAATGCTATACAGCTTACATTTAATACTTGGATACATTGGATTACAACTCGATATACCAACTTGGCTTACAACTCACTGGTACAACTGATTACAATGTTCCATATATTATGCCCTTTATAAACAGAAGACATCATCTTGAACAAGGAGAGCTTCTGTATGCCTAACAAATCTTCGATGCCGCGGGACCAATCAAGCCAATCATCGTGTGCAGAACATCCCAAGCACGAACACCTGCCCACAAAACGTGGGTCAGCACATCATCTATGTACTGGCGAGTAGAATCCAACCCACTCGCATAAACCAACATTAAAGTGATCATTTAAGTAAGCATTTATTAGAATGATCTTTCTACTTGGGGCCTAGCATCAGTTTACAGTTCATGGGCAATCATCATAGTGAAGCATGTAAACATATTCTTAGCAATAATCATGTGGACATATCATTTTAGCACTCTTGGTGTTATCATGCAAAGGCATCATTGAGGCATACCAGGTGTTATCATGAAAAGGCATCATTGAGGCATCGTTAACATTAACATCTTAAATATGTTATGACAGTTCTCACTTCAAGCATCACTTAGCATGTATGTTATGGTTGAGCAATGGTTCATAGCAAGGCATATTTCTTAGCATACTGAACTTAACATGTTAAGCAGGATCTCATATTAAAAGGCTACAACACAGCATCATTTATTTGGCATGTTAAGCACGTAAGTTAAACCAACACATATATTGAATATATCACATTTAAGTGATTTCTTACCGATAGCCAACTTCCTCGTACCTGCATTAAAATACAGGATAATATGATATACTTACTCTGTCTGCACAAAACATTCATTAGCATGCATCCTGACTACATGGTCGTTGGTGAAACTGCACCATAAAGGACTTTCCAACGGGTATTACGACGTACCATTCCAGGGTAGGTTGCAAGCCTAGCCGAATGTCCCGTAATACCTCGTGCCACCATAGCACGACCAATGTTTCCTTCCGGGTCGAATCGGTCCCAGCGCCCCGGGTACCGTTCGAGGAAACTTACTCAGACTTGTACAAGTACGTCCATGACCATGCGAATGCGTGTCGACTCGATAACACAAATGCATGGTAAAGCAACTGAAAGTAAGCAGAGCCAACAGTTCAACATCTCATCTCAATCCCAAGCCGTGTTCAACGACTAATCATTACCATCATTCTACTTGGTGATCTCCATGATCCCAAGCCCCATCATTCTCATTGTTTGTTCCATTGCAACATTTCTCATTACGTTCCTTCTAAGGAGGAACAACAGCATTCATTCATTTCGAAGGGACCCGTAGCATTTCATTCATTTCATAGGAGCAATAGCATATTCAATTCTTTTCTTATGTATCATTCACGCAGCATTTCATTATTCAAGTGATTCATTTATTTCATCAAGACTAAGCATAAGGGACATTATCGATTCATTCTCAGGCATCATGATACATTAGCAGTTCGAGTGTGATTCGTTCAGCAATACAAAGTTCATGTGTTATTCAATAATTTCCAGCATATGCATCTCTATCGATTTAGCAACTAAAACATTGCATCATAATTATTCAACATTCACGGTAAGAGACATTAGGGACATATTCATAGCACCACGTTATTCCATTTATTAAGCATGCAGGAATAAGGAGGAATGAGGACAGTTCCACTTGCATGCATAAAAGGGTCTTCCTGCTCCAATCCCGCTAAGCGTAGCTCCACCAGCGAGCCACGTTCCAATACCCATTCCGTCTAGCCAGCTAAGAGAGACTGCATCAGTCTCCATTCTCTTGATTCCCAACATAAGTCACGGTCTAACATTCTGATCCCATCCAACAAGCCAACCAAATGCCTCGCGCGGAGCGGGGCATTACAATTCTTGTGAAACAACAAGTTGAAACTTCACAATTTGCAGAGAATTGAACACGAAATATATGAAGAAATATGCTTTTCATTAATAGATGCAACAAAATGCAAGGTCAAATTTATATTGGATATGTCCTTGCGGCTACATTTGATTGAAACAACAAAACACTCGACAAGCTGCCTGAAATAATACGTATCGTTCCATATATTTATACCATTTTATACATTGGAAGCCTTTGGGATGAATCGGCTTCAAAATAGAAAGAGCTTCAAAATGCCTCCTCGAACTTCAGCTTGAGCCTAGTATCGTGCACCCTCAAACGTTCTCGCCACCTGTTGAGTTGGAGATTAGTACACTTGGAAATGCACTAGTGAGCGGGACGAACCCACTCGTCTAAACCAACACTTCTTGTTAAGGGAAGCATGCAGTCAAAGTTGTCTTTATATTCAGAACTAGATGAATTTCATTTCATATCGATAGCACACTTGAAATAGTAAAAACATAACATTTATAACATTTTTTACCACGACCGTGCTCGTCCATGCATAAAAAAAGAAATAATACTTACCATCTGCATAAGACAATGGATGAGCATGCTATCTATCTTATATGTGGTCTTGGTGTTACGACACTATAAAGGACGATTTTCAATGGCATTGCGACGTACCCTATTAGTCCAGGTTGCAAGCCTAACTGGAGGTCTCGCAATGCCTCGCGCCAAAGCACGACTCATAATTTTCCCTAGGTCGATTCGGTTTTAGTGTGCCCCGGATATCGTTTCGAGGAAAGCCAAACTTGTACAAGTTGTCCATAACTATGCAAGTGCGTGAACAGTTTAATCTATGAAATAGATGCATGACACGGAACAGAATTAAGCAATATTATCATTTTAACTCATGCAACAGTTCATTTCCTCAAAGTCATATGTTCTGATTTAGCGACTCGTAGGCACCAAATATCCCGAGGTACCATGCCACAATCAATGTTTCATCATTCCATTTCATTCTAACAGTTTATCGTTTTATTGAACCTTAATTGTTCGCTTCGAAGTGTGAAGCTTGTAAATTTAGGGTCTTAAGCACTTTCATGGTTTGTGAACCTTAACTGCTCGCTTCGAGTGCGAATCTTATCATTTTAAGTTTAGAGCAAAACTACTCTAAATCGCTACAGTTATTCCAAGTTCTTTATCTTAGTGGTATAGCATGCATTTAACTTAACATCGTCGATTTGAATGTGTTTGAGGCAACAAAAATTTGATTTGCGAGAATGAGTAGAAAAGAAGGGTCTGAACCACCCACCAAGTATCAAACGTACCGAGAGTATGAGAACGCTTCGCAACGATCAAGTTTCAATTATGCGAGGTCCTACAATAGCACCAACATCGTACTAGCATGCTTCTTAAACCCTTCGTTTCAAAATTCTTAGGAATGAATGCAGAAATCGACGGAAAAACAAATTCATCGAAACCAAGTAACGAAAACTTCAAAAAAACCATACAGCAGACTAGTCCGTTGAAGGGACTCTTATATAGAGCTCACTCGGCTAGACGCGGTCCGCTGCATCTAGGACTTACTCCAACAGAAGATGATCCATTAGTTGAAACGATTCTCATAGCATTCCTCCAAATCGATTTGTTTGATGCCACAAAGGATTTTCCATATGCCAAGCTCCTGACCGAGTCAGACTAACCATCTAAGTTTCCGACTGAGTCTGACTAGCCACGAGCCCATTACATAGTGCGCCGTCTAACGGAAACAGGGCACTACACTCTCCAGTTAGCAACTCAAGATTCTCTCGAGCAACTCACTCTCTACCATGCAACTTAGACTCTCTTACCGGCAACTCAGATTCTCTACCGACAACTCAAATTCTCGTTGGCCACTCACTCTCTCATCAATAATTCAAACTCTTGCGCAGCCTAGATAGCCACAATACAGTCTCTCGTGTACCAAGATTCTACATCTTCCCAACAATTTTTGATTGATTATCTAAGCTCCAACTTACAAGGGAGAGTAGAAAAATATGTGTATTTGTTTTTCTTGATAGTTATAGTGACGTAACCATTGATGTCACATAGACGGACTATTATCTAATTGTCTATTTTGTCTTTAAAACCTTCGCATTTTCTATAAAATGTTTGGCCTATAGGCCTAATGATATCATTAAAATTATTCACAATGCAATCTCCTTTTCGCATAAATTTTATGTGATGACACTACAAAGATGGTCCTATAATAGATCACATAAATATATACGAGCATAAAATATTAAAGTAAACGTTTAAAGTCCTTATACTTAAACTGAACAATTCACTAAACACCATAATCTTATTAAGAAAAGCTATCATATTTTCACTGA
Organism: Iris pallida; assembly: GCA_029216955.1. Lineage (NCBI taxonomy): Eukaryota > Viridiplantae > Streptophyta > Magnoliopsida > Asparagales > Iridaceae > Iris > Iris pallida. The sequence goes on from JANAVB010003600.1 coordinate 10,174,278, forward strand.
AGTCAATCTAGATATCAGTATATATCACCATCATCCAAGCCTTCTCCTATTAGAACGGGCTCGCTATGGAGCATAAGTAACTTTAATAAAAGAATTGACAAAGTTAACATGTCGACTTTCAACCTGACATCCACCCTCTATGTTGATGCCAAATTCTTATACAATCTAGATGGCCTATTGGTAGGTAGGTAGAACCACCTTCGGCTATGCAGTTTGAGCATGAAATCAAGCAGCACTCTTTCTCTAGACAATAAAATTCAAGAAGAGGTAAGATTTTACAATCTTAGATGAGCAAAACCAAACTAGCAAATTTTAGAAGGGGATGATTTATCTATGACATAAATTTCCGGAGGTCATTAGCAATTTTGACAAGTCAAAATCTTTCAAAACTCAATCTGAATACAGTGGACATTGCTCTCTGTGCGCAGCATCCAGAACCAATAGAGAATATATTTGCAGTGTTCTAGAAGAAAGATATGGTGTATTCTTCTTGATGATAAGTTATAGTTAGAGTAAGGGTTGTTTGGTAGCGGAAAAAAACTGGCTGGAAGTGAAGGTTTGGAACTACTGTGCTGAACTCCTTGAAGTTTCGACGTTTGGTTGAAATTCGGATATGGCCCGAGGTGTGCACTGAAGTGACGTTTATACTTCCTGTCCCCCCCCCCCCCCCCCCCCTCCCAACTCCCCTCTTTCACTTCTCAGAAAAAAAAAAAAATCGGATGTGGACGTGAAGTGGTTCCAGGTTACCCCCTCTGAAGGCCACAACGGCTACTTATTTTCCTTCAACGGCGAGCTTCCAGGCGATATCGAGCGCAACTACAGTGCACTAGGCCCAGTCGGCCCGCCGCTCCTCAAGCTGCAACGCGACTGTCTCTCGGACCAGTGCCACGCTCTGCCGCCCCGCCAGCCGGTCGTGCGTCCCAGTAGCCTCGCCACCCGGCTCTCCCGGTCGAACATGGTAGGGCGGAGAAGGGGTTGAGATGAGGACAAATCTTCCTCCATGGGAACGAGCTTCTAGAAAGAAAATAAAAATAAAAAATTGTTAGGGTTACTGGGAACGAGCTTTCAGGTAGGGGAAAGAAAAGGGAATGGTAGATCGATGGAAAGGAAAAAGAGTGAGGAAGAGATGGAATTGGAGAGGTATGTAAATAATTTTTTGTTGGGATATAGATTATTGGACTTCCACTTCTATTTTAAAAGTCTTTTGGAAATTTCTAAAAAAACTGAAAATATGTATATATTAATTATTATTTAATTATTTTTTAAAAAACTAAGAAATAATAATAATACTTAATTTATAATAATAATAATAATACTTATTACTTAGTTTTTTTAATCCATACAAAATAATAATAATAATGAATAATATCATAGTTTGCAATATCGACCGATATCGATCCGATATAGCCGATACCGATACGGTTTCGCATGTCCTGATCCGATATCGACCGATCGATACTAACCGGTATCGGCATTGGGGTTATCTTTTTTGGTTAATTCGACGAAAAAAATTGGATGAAAATGATCAATCAACAAGGGTGTAAAAGCATAGTAAGGCTGTAAAAACATGTAAAAGAAGAAAACTTATCTATCGCATATAAACCAATCGGCAAGGGCGACTACTATTTCATTCAATTTTAAAACTACTAAGAAACAATACTTGAAATACTTAAAATTATGCCTAAATGTATAAAACATATTTTCTAAAATGTTAATAATTTATTAATAATTATGTGATAACCGATACCATAAAATTAGATACTTCGATCCGAAATCGTCGATATTGTCGATCCTGATACTGATACTGCGAACCTTAAATAATAGTAGTTGGTGGTAACCTCACCCTATTCAAAAGTAGAAAACCACATCACTTCTCAACTACCACTTCACTACAAACCAGACATAGAAACTATAAAAAGCAGTGTTCTAAAAATCGGCCTAGGCGCCTGCCCACCGCACCGAAAACCCCCTAGGCGGTGGGCTAGGCGGGCCCTAGGCTCCCCTAGGCGGGCCTAGGCGGCGTGTTTTTTGAATTTTTTTTGATTTTTTTGATTTTTTTTGATTTTGTTTATTCTTAGTTTATTTTGGATATTTGTTTGGGTTTTAAGATAGTATTTGGATTTTAGAACATTGAAATTTCAAATTTCAAATTTCAAATTTTCAAAAATTTCAAAAAAAAAATTTCTAGGCGGCCGCCGGAGAAAACTTTGATACCGAAGGGGGTATCAAAATTTTGATACCCCCTATGTATGACATGTGGGCCCCCTCCCTCTTCGTAAAATGTGTAAACATATATATATACATAAATATTGAGAGGGGCCCACTTGTCATACATAGGGGGTATCTAAACTTTGATACCCCCTTCGGTATCAAAGTTTTACTCGCGGCCGCCTAGGCAGGCTAGGCGCTATGCGGACCTCCGTCGTACCGAGTCCGCCTAGCGATTTTTAGAACACTGATAAAAAGGCTGAGGTCCGCCTAGCGATTTTTAGAACACTGATAAAAAGTTACTTTCCAACTCCACTTCAGCAACCATCCAAAAGAAGTAATGCATAAAATATGCATAAGAATGACGGGCATACACAATGCGTATTCGCTCCACTTCCGCGAACCAAACAACCCCTAAATTCATGACAGATGTTAGAAGAGCGTACTAGAAGATTTCAAGTTGATTGCTGTAGGCTGTAGCACTTTGCTGGGCAATTTGGCTGGATATAAATGTTTGTGTTTTAGAGTATCACCCAGGGCATTCCAGACCATAACCTACTAGCACTTTGCTAATACTTCCCGTTGGGAAAAGATTGCTGTTAGCACAACAAAGGTACAAGGGCAAGCTTTATACTCCACTAGAGATAAGTCTACCACCACAGCTCATGGAGAATCCCACAACCAGCAGCATAGATGAGGATCCCAAGCTACGATTACATTTTGGGTTAATGGATGAACATACTGCATGATGGTTCTCTTGTGAGCTATCTCAGACTATGATTCCGCTAGTCTTGACATATAAATTTATAATGTTGATTGAGCATGGACTGGTTGATATATTTCGGGAACTGTGGGAGATGGTTACCACTTATCAGTATTCTTGTATATACACTATCTTTAGTCCCACATCAGGAAAAGTCAAGGTTGTAAAAATCGCTAGTCGGCCGCTAGTCGATTTGTGGGGACTACGGATTAATCGGACTACTCGAGGACTAGTCGGTTTAGAATTTTTAATGAACATATATATATATATATATATATATATATATATATATATATATATATATATATATATATATATATATGTGTGTGTGTGTGTGTGTGTGTGTGTGTAATATGTAATATGTTATAAAAATATTTTTAAAAATAATATGTTAATTGTTGAACTTTTAGTTATTGCAGTGCATTTTCTTATTCATTATTTTGCACAAATTTTTATTTCGATAAATCTTTAAATAATATGTTAACAACTTACTATTTTGCACGGAGAGTTACAGCCGCAGTAACAAGCAAAAGCAAAAAAAAGTAACAAGCAAAAATTAAAAAAAGAGCCACAACAACAGTAGCAAAGAGATAACAAAGAAAAAGTAAAAATAATAAAAGAGTAGGCTAGTCACTTTTTTCAAAAATAGAAAAAATGCAGCAACAAAGTAAAGAGTCGACGGCGACTGCCTTGATGAAGTCGACAGCAGTCCAAACTAGTACCAATTTAGCCAATTTTGGAATGGACCAGCCCCTAATCGAGTCGACGGTGGCCGACAAGTGACTAGTAAGGGACTAGCCCCTAGTCGAGTCGGCGGCGGCCGACTAGCAACTAGTCGGGGACTAGCCGGCCGTCTAGAGGGATTTTTACAACACTGGGAAAAGTCTAGGAAGGGTGACATACCCTCTCCTGTATATTGTACTCTCTTTTTTCTAATTCAATAAAGTCGATCGTTAATTGAGCCAATTTTTCAACATGGAACACTTGTCCACAGAAAGTATGAAATTTTGGGTTAAGGATTAATTTTTATTTGACGGGAGCCTATACAGGTAGCAGAATTAACGTTCTGTATTTCATTTCATTCTCTTCAATGAAACCAGGTTGGCGTTCCCAACTCCTCTTTCACTCATGAAGGGCTGTTTGGATGCTTGTAGCTCCTCAAAAGTGTGAAAGTGTCACTTTCAAAATGTTGTAATGTAGTACACTTACAATGAAAGTGTGAATGTATCACTTTCCAAAATATGTTTGGATATTTTTTTTTGTCCCCAGCAAGTGAGGAGTTTTAAACCATTTTGTTTGGCTGACAACATGAAAGTGTATGTGAGAACTAAAAAAGTAGAGAGCATTGCCACTTGCAATAGGGTTGCAATCTATTTCTTCTGCAACTGAGAAATGAAGAAATGATACTCTCTGTTGCAATGAAATGTCATATCACAACCTTTTGCAATGGAGTTGTAAAAGATATCCTAATACTGAAACTGCCTACAACAACAGTCAGTTGCAATGAAAGTGACAGTTTCTATCCACTTTCAATGCACTCTCACGTATCCAAACAGACCCTAAGAAAGTTCCTCAATCATTGAATTATCTATCTTCTACCATAAAACACATTTACTTTACCCTAAGAAAGTTCCTCAATCATTGAATTATCTATCTTCTACCATAAAACACATTTACTTTCTATTTGGATTTTGTGAGGCACTCTCCTAGTACTTTCTTCCTCCGATGCTCCATAAAACTTGCTTCATTTCGTTTCTTTTATCAATTGGAATAAGACTCGCTCAATGATGTAACTAACCATATTTCTTCTAGTGATTCACAAATAGAATATATTAGGTTAAGGATACTTTGATCTCTCCATGCAATCAAAATTCATATATCTGAAACTAGCTTGTACGGAAGATCTATTACTTGTTACTTGTCTAGAGAAATAATGTGACAAAAATATACATTGAGAACCATGCATGAAAAATGATTTGCTAAAAGCAGGACAACTTACTACACAAAAATGGCATGAGAATTTACCTGTCAAGACCCAAGACTGAGTAGTGACGTGACATTGAATAATTCCCATTGTTAATTGGACTTGACCTGTAATCTGTTCTGCTATCTCTGTAAGATGTATCCGACTGCCAGTACCAGTCATCCCTTGGGACACGTTGATATGAACCAGGGCCATACTCCCTCCAACCCTCGTAGCTCCGCTTATATTTGTTTCTCTCTCTGTTAAATACACTTTGCATGTGCCTAATACGTTCCTACAAATAAAACAGCACCGGAGTTAAGATTGTTGGATACTGGTGAAATATCAGTCTACAAGAAAGGCCTTCAGTGTCTTGAATATTAAAAAACCAAAATACAAGATTCTGTAACTCGCATGTGTATATTTATGCATCCTCTATTGGGTATGCAATGACACATACTTTTCTGTACTCAAAGACATGAAATAGTAATAATAATTAATAGGGCTTTATACAAAAGTCCTTAATTATATCCTATTTTGACATAGCCCCTAATTTTATTATTTTCGTTTAAGTGCCAAATTACAAATAATATGATTTATAAGCCCACATCTCTCTTCAATGCGCCAAATATCTATGTTATATTAAGCGTGAGGCGAGACGAGGCGTCGAAGCTGACGCCTCGCTTACGATGCTTAGTTTACACTTCACTCATTTTTATCTACGGAGCCTCCTACATCTAAAATACTCTATATACACATAAATTTAAATATTTTTCACTACAATCCTACTAGTATATGCATGAATAACAATACTAATTATCAATCAAACAAAGTAACAATATGAGTACTAGAATCAAAATACAAAGTCATCAAAATAGTCATAAAATTACCATGGTCAAAATAGTCAACAAGCCACACAATTCATACATACTACATAGTCATCAAAATACCATCAAACATAAAAAGCTAAGTCTCCAAAGTTCCTATTTTTTTCAGGGTAGGTTTTTTTGTTCGGTTTTATTTTAACCAAGGTGCTTTTCCCAGCGCCTAATACTAGGCGAGGCTCTATTAAGCGCCGCCTAAGCGACGATCGCTTTTCTGGGAAGAAATTTCCCTAAGCGAGACGTCCAAATTCCAGTTTTCGTTTAAGCGCGCTTTCCACAACATAGCCAAATATAACCTGACCCCATGGTTAAGCAGACATCTAGATTGACAAATTTATCCTCCCCACTTACTCGCACAAGTCTTTAATCTCCTTCCCAAGCCTTTCATCTCTAAACCAAAACCTTCAACCTTCTTTGTCACACCCAAAATGTGATTTTGGTGGAGATCGACGAAGACACCCAAAATGAGTAACGCTCCCGTTCTCGATCTCTTATGGCAAATCAGGACTACTGTGTTCCTAATAACTATGGTGCCACCATTAGAACATATCCTTTTTCAATATCTCGAGCAGAGGGTAACCTACAGCATGCTGATTTCAGCTCTGTTCCGCAGGGAATAGAGCCAATAGCAACTCGCAGAAAGATGAAGAACATCAAACCTTGATACTTGAGAGATGTCAACACTGGCCAGTGAGGGGACATGATAAGGGACTTGAACAAGGAAAAAGAAACAGAAATACACTAAACAACAATACTCAAATATCCCAACTACAGTAGCATAGCGTTATTCTAATGATGCATGACAGCAGAGCAGTTCAAACCTCCTAGGCACCGCAATTACTTCTTTTTTTGTCTTCTTTAACAATGAAGCTAACCAACAAAGAGATTCTCCCCACGACGGTAAAAGAGTCCTTAGATACACGTTTACACCCGTTGAACAAATAAAATTTTATAAAACATAAAGGACTTCACAGTCTACACCATCAATGCTAAACACTTGCATATCCTAGAGGGCAATGTTTCCAAATTACTTTTGGAAGTCGTCACCAAAAAGCTAATCATCAAAATATGTATATAATAAACAAGTTACATAAGGAATAGTAATGACTATCAACAGAAAGAAGTAGATAAGAAGAAAATATGAAATGGAGACTTGGAAAAGGAATAAACTGACCACTCTCTCCATTTCCTCCTCGTACTCTTCTTGCAATCGGCGGTTATATCGCTTCCATGCTTCTTCTCGGTAACTCCCCCAACTTGTTCTGCTGTGTGAAGTCTTCCATGATGAATTTGATTGTGACTTGTTAAACTATTGAGATATAAGATGCAGAATATCATAAGAAGTGTCATTCAGAAGCATACTAATTGAGTAATACACAAAACCTAGGGCAACATATTTATGTGTGGAACTGATGGAGGAACAGTTAGCAGTTAGCACATGGTCCAACTTTTTTGAGAGTATTAGGTCTTTATTTGGGTGTACTTGTATTAATTATTTACACACGACCATTTTCTGGATAGCTATATTTGCAGTTCTAATTAAGATTTATTTTATTTGGTAATTTTAGGTATGGATTAATTTCTTAATATGACCAAACATTGTAAGGCTATAAAAAGAGATGTAAACCTTTGTCTTAATTCAATAAAGAGAATAAGAAAATTCTATTTCATGAGTTTGCCCATAAAGTTTATTGGCAAACTCATGACCCTAGAATAGGAGCCACAAATACTTCATATCTATTTTCAATTACTCTCATCCCTAATCCCAATTTGTTTTTCGTCTTCAGATTTATCTTTTCTAAAAAAAAAAAACTACCACCCAAATCACATACCCTAATTTTCCATTAATCCCAAAATATTTCTCCCCTAAATTGCTACAGTACTGGTTTGCTATAGTAAAGGCTTGCTACAGTATCGAGCTGTTACAGTTATGATTTGCTACAGTCTCGAGCTGTTACAAGTACTCAAAATCCCTTTATCATCTGTCTTGAGCTGTTGCAGTACTCAAAATCCCTTTTATCATCTATAACCTCCCGATTCCTCCACGATTTCATCGTCATCATAACAACTTAATCTCGTTGTGATCTTGGTAAACTGGAAGCTTACCTTGAATTCAATTATTATTATTTTGATGTGCTAGGATTTATTTGGTGTAAGGTTATTGCTGAACATCTTTAACAATTAGCTTCCACGATATCAATTTGTTAGTTTCTGATGTGAGTCTAACCAATTAGTTTGCCATGTAGGTCTTGTCCTGCTTGAGAAACCCAATTTGTCCTACAAGGATTACATTCCTCGTCTGAAGTGTATAATAGTTATAGGTAGTTATAGGTACAGTTATGTTTTGCTTATGAATGAAATATCTGCTTTCCCAATCTGAGGCTACAACAAACTTAACTTCAGCTATTGGCTATACCACACTAGGGATTCAAATTATGCATATGTGGAGGGGTATGCACAAACCCTTTCCCTAGAGATGATAAGATAATCATGAATAACAACGTAGGCTGTGCTTTAAGCAATTGAATAGCCTAGTGACTGATTGTTGACTATTTATGTCCATGTCTTTGGACTATGTACTAAATATGGAAAACTGAACTCTATTGTTATCTGTAATCCATTTAGTTGCTGAACTATTAGTCGATTTTTCAGCAATATTCAAGAATTGTGTGTTTGGGACCTCAGACCAATACTCCCAAAGCAGAGTGGCCGGGATGTTCAACTCCAACTTCTGGATGTGGCTCTATTTGTAGTGATAATATTCTAGGATTACATTTTTATTGTACCCTTTACACTGTTTTGGTAGTGTATAAAGTCTGCAGTAGTAGTAATATATTTTATCTGTATGCAGACTGTATATGATGTACAAAACACAAGTTGGCCTCCGAGCGAAAGAAATTTTGGATGCGACTATATTTTGAATTAAACTAGTTGGTTGATGCTGATGAACTACATAGCTGATGATGTGAATAATTACGTGATACATAGCAGGTTTATGCAATTTCTTAGTTAATAATCGAAACACAAATCTAGACAAGTTTAATTTGATGATTTTATATGCTTAGCTACTTTACTCTTAATTGTGGGATATGGACTACCTAGGGCCTCGGATCTAAGGTCGTAAAGATCCCATCCAGTGCAAGAAAAACAACACAAAATATTTTCCATCAGAACTTTCTCATTAATTTTCTCTCCTACTTTCTTTATTAACCAAACAACCAAAAAATCCTATTCATAATTCCTTTCTCTTTCTCCTTCGTTTTCATTTTCATTTTCTTTGATTGAAAACAAATAAAGTTTAAAGCGACAAACTTGAAGGGAATCTTAAGTATAGTATAATCTAGTAACTAACAAAGAATGAAATGATGAATCAATTGAAACAATGAACACCTCAATAAACACCCTTATGGATATAGCATATACAGAAAGAAGGAGAGAACACAGTTTATGAACTACGGATGAAGTAAATAGGTTGTTACATGGTAAGTGCAATCGTAACATGATTTTCCTAGAATGTTAGAAGTATCCTAATGCCCTAGAAAACTTCTTGAATTCTAAGATGACCCAAGAAAGAAAATAAGGGAGAACCAAAAGAGGCATTCCCTTCACATGATTATAATGGAATCTATGACAAGGGGAACAACAAAAAAGCGTACCTGAATGTAGAACCAATCAGCACTCCTTCGCAACTGACTAACCTGCAGAGTTTTACACATAAAACAGATATTGGAATGCTTCAAAGAAAACAAAAATTAGATACAACGCCCAAATAGTTGAACTTGATCTAAAGAAATGTAAAGAATGTCTGAATATCAACTGAAACGATTACGAGGAAGTTGAAAACAAGCATCGTCTTGAATGTCATCCGAACAAAGTGGTATAGTTCCATGGCTGTTAGTATAATTCTCAACCCACTCTAACTGTTTCGGAAAAGAAGCGTAAATTTCAATGATGGGGACGAGCTTATATGGAACTTGGAACTTGGAACAAGGAACGAAAACGGGATCGCAACAAGGCACTTGTAAGAACATGGAACTGTACTACGGGTAGGCTTTTAAGTAGAGCTTAGAGAGAATGAAGCGTGCAACTAGGAGTAACTTTCCTTGATTTACAGTGGGGGTAGGCATCTAGATCGAGGCAAATCGTGTCCACAACGTAGTTATCTTCCATCGATTGTGCTTAACCATGTCGGTTTTTCCGACCAAAACAATCAGAAGTGTGTGACCGAGAGTAATTTTGATGTGATTGGGTTTGGAATTTCAGGACGCTACATTTAGCATGTTCAGCAAATTCACATTCCGGAGCGTTCCATGTAACAGGTGAGGTCCCCACACCTATCCACCACCCAAGTGTTGGATTGTATCTCGTTTCCGGATGAGCCCTAAGAAGGGGGTGACAATGGAGTGGTAATTTAGTCACATAGGGTAGGAGATGGGATCATGAGGTGTAGATAATTGAGATGCCGTACATGGAAATTCCCTTTTAAGGCATATGTATCAAGTCTAATGTCTAATATCACACCTCACGGGCCAACTCCGGTTCGGATCACACCGTGTCCCCAACACCAAGTTCTATCTTTTCCGAAAATAATTAGCTACTAGTGAACTGCAAGCACAGAGGAGAGGGGATAATCCCCACAGCCCCAGCCCCAGCCCCAGCCCCTCGGCCCAGAATTTGATGTCAATCAAATATTGCAGTTTCCATAAAGAAAATACACGAATCCAATAAGCACATAAGAATCAAACACATATAGAAATGGAATCGGAAGGGGAAAGGATTGGGTCGATACAGCGAAGGTGGTCGCAGTGGCGCCGATGAATCCGAAGAGGAGAATAGCCCAAGCCCTAGAAACGTGTTGTCGTTCTGCTTCTTCTTTCTCTCTCTTCTTCTTCTCCTCTATAGGTCTCATCTTCCTCCTTTGACGAGTAGCAAGAACAAGAAGAAAAACATGTTTTGGACGCTGATTTTTTTTTGGGTCCGGCTATACGCACCCCAAATATACCCACAACCTTCCTTCCACACCCAACCAGCCTTCCCATACACCCTTTTTTTTATTTTCACACCCCACCATCCTCCTCATTCTTCCTTCTTTCATTTTCATCTTCTTCTCCAATACAACCCCAAAATCCTAGAAAAATCCTAAGTTGAGAAGCCATCATGGAGGAAGGTAGTCCATCTGAAAGACACAATGTACGTACTCTCCACCTTCTTCCTCGTTTTGAAGTATTAAAATTAGTATGAGAATCGTTCCAAAGGAGAAATCGAAAAAAAAAAATCGCGATAAGCACGACCTGTGTTGGTCGAGCAGATCATGTGTTGCTCGACTCCAAGTTGTCGAACTTCAACGTAATGTTCGACCCATGTTAGTCGAACACGTTTTGGAAGGTTCGACCTGTTAGGGTCGAACAGAAGATTTTTGCACGACAATTTGTGATTGAGCATTGTGTTTTTAGAAGAAAAAATTTTCAACTTAGTAAAGTGTAGGTCTTTTTCTTTTCAGGTAGATACTCCAAATGACACTGAAATGAACAATGAAATAAGTATTGTTAACTATCTCATGTATGAACAAGTTGATTTCTCAGAAGAATATCAGACGGAAGAGATATTTGATAATCGTGAATCGTTGTTGAGGTGGGCACAGACGGTAGGAAGACGTCATAATATGGTCATTTTAGTTAAACGATCCGATAGCGGGGATGGTGGAAGGCGGGCTCGGATAATTTTGGGTCAGCGTGGTGGTAAATATCGTCCTCCCAAGACAAAAGTTGTTGAAGCAAATTCGGCGAACATTGAGAAGAATGCAAGACGGGAAAAGCTTACGGGAACGAAGAAATGTGACTGTTCGTTTCAATTGAAAGGAGTGCAATTCAATGACCTAGGACAATGGTCATCGACAGTTGTATGCGGCTCACATAATCACCCAATCGGACGAAATTTGGTTGGACACTCATATGCCGGTCGACTAACACCTACTGAAGATCAACTTGTGAAAGACTTATCGAAGAACAATATAAGGCCCAAAGATATATTGAGCACATTGAAGGAATCCTTTAGCGACAATGAGTCGACATTGAAGATAATTTACAATGCTCGGCAAAAGCATAGAGTTGTCGGGCATGGGGGCCTATCCCAAATACAGTACTTGTTGGGTAAGTTGGACTCAGAAAAGTACTACTATTTAGATAGGAGATGTGAGCAAACCGATAAAGTGAAGGATCTTTTTTATGCTCACCCGACTAGCGTAGATTTGTTGCGTGCTTTTCCTAATATTTTATTTATGGATTGTACCTACAAGACAAACAGGTACAGGATGCCACTTTTGGAAGTAGTATGGGTCACATCCACAAATATTACATTTTCTGTGGCATGTGTTTATATAGAGGCTGAGCGGGAGGATAATTATATATGGGCGCTTAGTACGCTTAAATGATTAGTGGATCAATCATGCTTACCGAAGGTGATTGTGACTGATCGTGAGGTAGCACTTATGAATGCTATAAGCGTTACGTTCCCCAGCTCCACATACTTGCTATGTCGATGGCATATTAACAAGAATATATTGGCCAACTGCAAGAAGTTGTTTCGTACTAAGGAGAAGTGGGATTCTTTTAACAACTCATGGAATTCGTTGGTTCTTGCCGAAGATCAACCAAGATTTAATGAGTTACTTAGAAGATTGGAACAAGATTTCCACGATTATCCAAAAGCAGTTAATTATGCCATTAAGAATTGGATTGAGCCATTTAAAGAAAGATTTGTTTCGTATTGGACTAACAATGTGATGCATTTTGAGAACACGGTAAGTAGCAGGTACGTGTCTTTAAACAATATTTTGCATATATATATGTTAATTACGTTATAATGTACGATTTTGACTGTATGAATTTCATACTCACATGGAGGAGAGTGCACATGCAAAATTGAAAAAATAGTTGGGCACTAGTCAATTAAATTTTGATATCTCATGGAGCAGGATACATAATTTGCAACACAACCAAATTAAGGCCTCATTTGAGATGAGCCTTAATGTGGCACCACATCGTTATAGTTCTCCTCTATTTAAGAATATTCGTGGATTGGTGTCTCATCATGCACTTGGTAGGATTTTCGAGGAGATGAAGGGTATAGATAATACCGGTGTAGATCCCCTCCTTTGTGGTTGTGTGTTGAGGAGGACTTACGGGTTGCCTTGTGCACATGAACTTGCAGAGTTGAAACAGGATGGTCAGATTATCCAGTTAGATATGGTTGATAGATTTTGGACGAAGTTGGATTATGAACTCTCCAAAATGGACAGTGTAGCTGATACAAATGTCCGAAGCCGTTGGGTGGAGACCATGGGAACTATTAATCATATGTTCGATGCGGCTACCGATTCACAAAGGTTGTTGATGCCGAAAAGACTTCGGGAGATATCAGTTCCTTCGACATCTTCACTGCTTGAACTAGTGGGCTACATACGACCTCGTGGTAGGCCAAGTAAAACGAAAATCCGCACTTCAAATTCGACGAAACGTGAACCAAGCAAATTTGAAATTGTTGAGTCTGCTCATGATAGTTGTTCACCTTTGGAGAAAACTATAATGCTCGATGGACCTCCTTCGGCAAAACCAATGTTCACTACCATCCGAAGGGGAAAGCAAAATGTTCGACGGAAGTCATCACACAATGCCACCGATATTGCATATATAGGACAAGTTCCACCTCAACATCATCCGTATGTGTTGAGTACAAAAAATGTACTAGGGGATGGACATTGTGGTTTTCGATGCATAGCCCATGCACTAGGGTTGGGGGAGGAATCTTGGCCAAAAGTTCGTAGTGACCTCATCCAAGAGATCACACTCTAGGAAGATTTATACGGTAGATGTAACTTGATTAAGGGGTCTCCAAAAGATGTACTTGAATCTTTGAATTGCTTCGTAGCACCGATTTATGACCACAAGTACTGATGGTCATTTTTCGATATGTACTACTTGTCGGCGTCGGCCTACAACATGGCCATCGTTCACATGCATATGCACGATGATATCAACGTTATGTTTCTACCTATGAGGATAGAAGTTCCAACCAACCCTCGGCTTGTATGCATGGAATCTGTTGATACCAATCATTTCATTGTGGTAAAGTTTATTTTCTAATGTAAGCTTAAGGTTGTATCATTTCATCGTTCACATGCACGATTATAGTGACAAGTTATTATTTGTATGCAGGTAAATTTGGCCACAGACGCACCACTACCACCCATTATCCACAGATGGTTTATTTTGCGTCTTCCATGTGCTGCTGGTTGGGGCAAAATTTATAAACAACGGATTGAAAAGTATCGTGAAACTGTTCCCTCCAAAAGCTCATATGTTGATGGTGATCCGATTAGTTTGGACGATTAGTCCTATTGTAATTTAAATGTGTGTTGTGGAAGCCTCGTAAGACTTGTATGTTAATTATGATTTTTGTTATCAGAAATTGTACTTATTATGAGATGTTGTACTTATTATGAGAAGTTCAATGTACTATGAGAAGTTCAATGTACTGGTATTATGAGATAAGAAATGTATTGGTAGTATAAAATGTTCATTGTATTTATATTATGAATTGTGAATATGAACACTACTCTGCATTTTTTTCTCAAAATTGCACTGCTCGACCATTACAGGTCGAGCAAACTCCTTCTGTTCGACCATTACAGGTCGAACATTACTCTCTTGTTCGACCACCTCAGGTCGGACGTTGCAACATATGTTCGACCTGTAACGGCCGAACAGAAGAAGTCTGTTCGACCTGTAATGGTCGAGCAGCGCAATTTTGAGCAAAAAATACAAAGAACCTGAGTTCAAACTTCATAGTCACGATTCATATTCATGATTTATTAACAGAGTTCATAACATGAGCACGGTTATCATAAGATTGAATGACACTGACAAAGTTCACAGTCATCGTAACATTGAATGACACTGAAAAAGTTCATAACAGAGTTCATAGTCACAATTTAGTAGACAAAATGACACTGACAAAATTCAAAGTTCAAAATCACGAGGGACTACATAAATCTACAATCTTCGATGCCTTCGACTCCTACTAGTAGACGCCCCCTTCGAAGATTCTGGTGGTTCTTCAGGCACGATCTTCAAAGCACGATAGGCGCCGACTAAAGCTGGGACTAATATTGATGTGTCTAGTCCCTCTTCATTCTCTACCCATTGCTGGTAGACCGGCTCTAAATACCCCAAAGCATTTTCGACCATTTTCCATAGTTGTGGGCCTGCCTGGGTAGATGTAGTGTCGATGGCGATAGAGATGTCCTCTGGATCCTGGATGATAGGATGTGAAAACGTCCTATACCAATCCATGTAATCGTCCGAACACTCCCATGCGGGGTTTGCAGCTCTCCCACGGGCTTCGATCGATAGTACATGGCTGCTCCAGAATCGGAAGTAGCCTCCCAAAACATCCCACGTCAGGTTGTACTTCTGGCCCGTATTTTCCCGACGGACAATATTGGAATCAAAGGAAAATTAGGTATCTTCTGGAGTAAGCCAAATTGTCGAAGCACGCGATCGGGATGATACGGCTCTACACAGTCAAATGCACGTATGCATCCGTGGTAGAAAGTGACATTGTCCCGAGGATAAGAGTCCCTCATCCCATTATAGGGTGTCCAATTGACCTACATCATAAAAGTGGCATAATTAGTAATACATAGAACACATAAATAAATGGTGTAAATGAATGTAATAACACTCAGACTATGTAAGTGTAGATTGTCCAAAACCTCCCTCAAGGCCAAGACCCGGTCAGCAGTTCCTGCAGAATGGGATCTATTGGCCCACCTCAAAGCAGTGGATCGCCCAACTTATAATTGACATTATGGGTTGGCCTTGTGAAGGGAAAATACTCGTATATCCAGGCCTAAAAAACATATATCGGACATATAAACATAACATAAATATCGAGCATATAATAACATAAAAAACATGCATATGAGAAGGAGAGATAGCTACCTCCAGTAAAGTCAGATATCCACATATTTGTCGCACCCCACTCCGAAATGCTAATCCAAGCTGTTGATATAAGTATGCTAGAGCAACTGCTCCCCATGCATACTCATGGACGCGGTTGACCGTCTCCAGAAGACTGAAAATTTTTGTGTCCACACGTGTGCAACTCTTGTCTGCAAAAATTGTGCATCCAAGCACGAACCATAAATATGCACGGGCTGCACATCTTTTTTTTCTCTCATTCCTACTAGTGACATCTCCACTAAATCGTGAACGGAGCCACTCCAACCGGACCGAGCTACCTCTCTGGCCCTGAAAAGCATCGACTGCCTCCCTTTCTGTCACCTCCAATAATCTACTAATCATTTTCTTAGGGGCCTCCAGTCCCCTTGCCGACTCTGGTGCAACTACAGGTAATCCACTAACCGGGAGTCCTGTAAGACAAAATACGTCATCCAGCGTAATTGTCATCTTACCAAATGGCATATGGAATGAGTTGGTCTCCGGTTGCCAACGCTCAACAAATACGCAAATTAGATTTTTGTTCGACGTCTTATACGGAATCTATCTCAAGTCTAGAATTTTGGAACGATGAATCAACAACGTAAAATCATTACCCCCTTTACCAAACTTCTATGTCTCCATCTTGGTCGTGTGGCACCAACACCTCAATAAGGGCCTCTCAATCCCATTCCAAATCTGGAACGCCACATGAGTCTTGAAACTTGGGATAAGTCGGGGATCCTTAGGTCCACCGGGACAAGGGCCCGTCAATATATCATCGTCATCACCTTCTTCTTCCTCAACTTCCTCATCACGTGCTTCCTCTTCTTTCTCAGCACATGCTTCCTCTTCTTCCTCTTCTTTCTCAACACATTGCTCTGCTTCTTGGAGACTGGTACGTACAGCCTCCTCTTCTTCCTCAACTTGTATGTTCAAAATATGCTTGGGTTCTTTTCTAGTACGTTGCTCGCTAATTTGACTCGCAGCAACTGTTGGACTAGTACGTGTAGCTGCCTCTTCTTCTGCAGCATATTGTTCTCGCATTTGAATCGGAGCAATTGTTGCTCCTTCTTGACGACTGCTACGTGCTGCTGCCAACTCTTCTAACCGACGCCTCTTATTAGAAGCTGTAGGTGGTCGTCTCCTCATATATGTCATTCCTGCTAAATTGAATGAAATAGCAAGAATAAATAATCTATACAGTTAAAATGAACTTCTCGACCAAAACTGGTTGAACAGATACTTATTGTTTGACATATACAGGTCGAACAGAACAATAGGTTATTCGATTAAGTAGGATCGAACAAGCCGTTGTTGCTCGATATATGATTGTCGAACATCTTCATAACTGTTCGACTGCTTGGTGTCGAACGTACGATTTGTTGCCCGACCAACCAGGCTCGGGCAGAACAACGAATACCCAAAAAAACTGCAACCGAAGACGAACGCACAAGAAAATGAAGGTTTTCGAAACCCTAAATCAGTGATCCTAAACGAAAGAAATACTCAATTCGAAGTAATGGGGAGATCTAATTTGAAAAAATCACCAAATTGATCTTAGGATTGGGATTAGAATTGGGATTGATCTTGGGATCGGTCTTCGGATTGGCCCACCATTGTAACGATCGAACAATCTGAAACGTCCTCCTTGTCGAACTGTTGTGGGTCGAACGGGATGGGGGGGTCGATTAGAGTGGAGAGAGGAGGGAACTGTGAGGAAGAATGAAATTTTTGGAGTTTTAACGGTTTTATGTAGATGAACAATGGGGTGTACTTAGGATTGTTGGTTTGGGAAGAGAGGAGAGTGGGGTGTGCTTAGAAAGCCTGGGAATAAGGGTATTTCTATCAAATAGTGGGGTGTACTTAGTATTTTTGTAAGTTTTATTAACTATATATGGGGTGTACTTAGTAATTGGGGTGTCCTAAGTAAGTCATGGGGTGTCAATAGCCGGACCCTTTTTTTCTTTTCTATTAAAACCGGGAATGAGAGCTAGTCGGACCCAACGATCCAACGCCCCTGGTTTCGTCTCTCCTTGTTTTTGTTGTAAAATGAGATAGAAGAATGGGTACTCAAATCTAATAGAAGAAGGTACTCAAATCTAATGTTATATTATGTAGACTTTTTTTATTAATTATATATATATACATTATTAATTTTATATATATATATATTTTATATATATATATATATATATATATATATATATATATATATATATATATATATATATATTATGTAGACTTCAAATATATATATATATATATATATATATATATATATATATATATATATATATATGTCCGGCGCTCGTAGCGCGAGTGGCACGAGGGGGGGGCTCTCGGCGGGGAGACCCGGGATCGAGCCCCCCCTCCCGCATCCACCCGGCTGGGTGGCAGTGGCCACGGGGTGGATGGGGGATGCGCGGACACCCAAAAAAAAAAAATATATATATATATATATATATATATATGGAAGCGGATCAAAAGCCCCCCTTAGAAAGCCCCCCAAAAACCCCCCTCACTCTAATCCGTAATTTAATGTTAATATTAATGTTAATATTAATGTTAATGTTAATATTAATATTAATATTAACATTAAATACTAAAATTAACATTAAACTTAACATTAAAATTAGTATTAACATTAACATTAACATTAACATTAACATTAATATTAACATTAAAATTAACATTAATATAAAAAAAATTAAAAAAAATTAACATTAACATTAATATTAACATTAATATTAACATTAACATTAACATTAATATTAATATTAACATTAATATTAACATTAATATTACGAATTAGAGTGAGGGGGGTTTTTGGGGGGCTTTCTAAGGGGGGCTTTTGATCCGCTCCCATATATATATATATATATATATATATATATATATATATATATATACATATATATATATATATATATATATATATATATATATATATATATATATATATATATATATAACAAGTATTACCAAACAAAACTTCCGTCCAAACCCAAAATAAATTATCTACAACGTGTATACTAAAAGCAAGGCCCTCAAAGATACGACGATGCTCACGCCAAACATGCCAAACAACAACTCCGAAGATCAGACGTATCCGCACGTATGCTCCCTCTCCTTTTCCTTCTTTGAGCTTTTACTTCATTCATTCCCGAAGTAAGATCCCTATTATGAGTGATAGGTATCCCAGACACATGCTTTGTTGACTCCAGATCTCCCAAACAAAGTCACAGTAGAAGAATAGATGATCTATTAACTCATCCATTTGCCCACAAGCAATACAACTTATCCGTACAGTCCACCCAAATCTGCTCAGACAGTCTCTATTAAGCATACGGTTGCGAATCATTTTATAGAGACATGACGAGATCTTGACCGCCCTCCTTTGATCCAAACCAGATCCACCCAATCAACCTCGGCCGCTCTGATCCTGATTTGGTTTAAAACCGTTCGAAATGTAAACTCTCCCTTTTTATGTCCTCCCAAACCTAGTGGTCTTTCGTACCCCTCTTGTTGATTTCCACCGCCCAAATATCCACAGCATGTGCCGCCTCTATCAAGCGGCCTTGGAAGTCCCATTCTCCCTCCTTGATAAGGCAGCTAACAGATTAAGTGGAACTGCATAGCTCATAGACATGCTAGCTCTCTATCAATCAGACTGATGTGGTTAATCCAAGGATCGTGCCATAGACTAGTTTGATTCCCGGAGTAGATGACTCTAGTAAGTCTAGGTTTGGCCGCACTTCTCAATCCCATGATCAACTTAGCAGTAACCGAGTAGTTGTTATTAGTCTTGGCAAACCAAAAGTCACTGCTAGTGAAGTACCTCCCTTTAATCCATTTAGCCCATAAAGATTTTCTCGTGATGGATCTCCATAATATTTTGTAAGAGACAGTATCTCTAAGGAGCGTCAGGGACCTGAGGTCAACACCTCAGGTCCCTGACGCCAGCTTATAGCATGTATCCCTCATTTCCCAGCTTATAGCATGTATCCCTCATTTCCATAGAAAATTTGCACATATACTTTCTATCTTTTTTATGTTTCCTTTAGGTAACCTGATAGCCTGAAGCCAGTACAGCGCAATAGCTGAGATGACCGCTCTAATAAGCTCAATACGCCCTCTAAAGGACAAAACGTGTGCTTGCCAACCTGCTAGTCTAGCTTGAGTGTAGTTAAGGATGCCCTCACAATATATGGCATAGTTAATAGAGAGCGACAAACCTAGATATTTAACTGGAAGCGATTTTAAAGAGTTGAGAATGGCTTTAGACGAAGTGATTTTGAAGAGTTGATGATTGATAGAGGTGGTGGTAGCTAGTTGAAGATTTGAGACATGGAATTAGACGAAGTGATTTTGAAGAGTTGATGATTGATAGGATTGGATATTGGCATTTGGTGGATACGATAATTCAATTATGTGGAATCAAATTTTTAAACATGGAAGAAAGTTGACGATTAAAGACGAACTTGTGTTTTGAAGAAGTCAAGTTAGTTCTTGAGGATGGAAATTGCATCTGTTGGTTTTGTTTAGATTCTCTAGCATGAGGCTTGGCTAAAATAAATATATTTCTGGGACGCCTTAAATATGTGCACGGTCCAACTCAAGTGGTGTGCTTAATTCAAATAAGACTAAAGAAAGGATCGGGATGTGAAGAGTATTTTTTTTGAAATTGTATGCTCGAGGAAAATATTGATGAAGGTATGATCGATGAAGTGGAATGGATTTGAATTTTGATCAGTCGGGTTCGAGGTAAACATATTGAATTTGCATAGGTTGGATACTTGGAAACGTTGACATTGATGTCGTGAGGATTGATCGAAAAAATTGTCAATTGATTGGAAGAATGAATCAGATATGTTAGATTGGATTTTCTAGTATAAGGAAAAAGTTGATGACTGAAATGAACTCGTGTTTTAATGAAATCAAATGGTTCTCGAGGATGGAATGAAAGCAAATTATATTTGGTCGGATTTGAAATGATATTATTGGAATTGAAGTCGTATTTAGAAGAGTCTTTTCGAGTTGTGCATGACAAGAGAGTCGGATTATGGTTGATTATTTCAAAAGGTTTGGAAAATTTTGAAAGATATAATGTAGATGATGTTGTTCGCCATCGCGGGAAGAAAGATTATTTAGGATGATATGTATCTTTTAGAGGGATGAGGGAAGAAGAGATAGGTTGAGACAAGACTCTTTTCCTTTTCTTTATATATTGCAATTTTGAACAGTACAATAAAGCCCTAGCAGTAAGGATTTGCTAGTACAAAAATAGATTATGGAGAAGTGTGCCAATGGAGATCGGGTGTTTTAATGACCCATTTACTCCGTTGACGATCTGATATTTAATAGCTTCTCGAAGTACTCTCTATGATTCTCTCATGTGTATCTGGTAACCTCAGTGATGAGGTTGATTTGGTGGATCTGATCAGTTGATGATATGATATTCTTCTGAATCGCTTTCGATCTCTTTCTTGATGATGATCTGTGTCACTCCCCATTTTCGGTATACGTATTTTTTTGCACTACTCCTGTATATAGTATATGGTATTTATAATATGAGCACATATACCCTGTATTTATACCTGATCATAGTATGGAACAATATCTCGTCGCGGAGAAGTGTGCCACCCCTTGTCCTTGTCTAGTTGTAGGTGTGGTTCATTGCATCGATGATGAAATAATTGGACCATGTTGTGATTCGAATTATTCTTATAATATAGCATAACATGTAAAATATATTAGTATGGTTAGGGTTAGGGTTTAGTGAAACCACCCCCACCTCCATATAAATAATATCTTCCATTCTCTCTCCTTATTCACTCTAATTTACTCCCTCCAACCAACCCATATGCAAGTACATCTTGTACTAATGGAGAGATCACTTTCTATTTTGTTTTTCTTGAGTTCTATACATTTTATTAGTCTATATTATATATCTAAACCTTCTCTACATGTTTAGTTCTTGGAGTTTTTGGATTTGATGGCTAGTTTAGTGTAGATCTAAGTTTGAATGTTAGGGTTTTTGGAGTTTTGGTGGAAATGATGTCCTAAAAGCGCTTGTTTTTGAAAAATAGTTGTTCCATGTGGTAGAAAATTTGATTTTATGCAATTTTGGCTTTTATTAGAGTCCCATAACACAAGTTATGGCCATTGGAAGTTTTTGAAACTTCCATGGCAGACTTGTTGTTTGGGACGACGACTGTAACTACCACTTTTCCAGAATAAGAGTATTTTTGTCTTTTCCTATTTTGCACCAATTTTTTTTTTTATTTCATGATTAATTGTAATGACCTTATTTTATTTTTCCATAATTGATATTGTTTCATGTAATTAAATATATGATATAGTTAGTTGTTAGCCACTAGTTAGACTAGTTGTTAGTGAACCTAAATGGACCCAACTAGACTTGTCATGACACCATTAGTGAACCCATTAGTTAGTCATGTTATACCTATTTATTTAGAGAGCAATGAGTAGGAAAAACCCTTATTTAGTTGATGAAACCCTTCCTAATTTAACACATTCCTAAAATAAACCTTTATGACTAATCAGGAGGGCTTATTAGACACTTCACATGGGATTTAGGGTTAGAGTTCATGGCTGGTTGTAACACCATAAAACCCCCTCTTGAGTTCATTTATTTGGCTCTAGAAACCCTAATTTGCCTCCTCTTCATTTTCTCTTCATTTGATAAGAAGAGCCAACCTCCACCATTCCCAAATTGTTTTCCAACCCTCTCAAATTGTCATCCTAAGGAGGCTAGAGCTTGGACTTGCAAGGAGGAGAGCCTTGGAAGGAGAGAAGCTTGAAGGAGGTATCCATTCTTGGATATTGTGTCCACTTATGTCCATTGGTGACATTTTATTTGGAATCCATCTCTCAATAGGTACATTCTGAATTTAACCCTTCAAATTGATTCTATTTAGTGTCATTAGTCATTTAGGACCCACCCATGCATTAGGACTACCCATAGGGAGAAGCTTGGGCTTCATTGAACCCATTTGGAGACTTTTACATATAGTTTTTGTGTCATTCTTGAAAAAATCTGAGAATGAACGCCAAGTGTTTATCATTGGATGACCTAATTAGGGTTGTTAGAGTGTTGTGAGGCTAGCTACGTGTCCACAATTGGATACGATAGGACACGAGGTTAATTTAGGGTTTTTTGAGCCTCCTACACATGTTGTGTCCACGCCCAAATGCACATGGCACTTGACACTAGCCTAGTGGCTCACTAATTAGGCGTGTCTACCTATTTTAGGCTTGCCTATGAAGTTTGGTAGAATTCGGACAATATTTGATAGAGTATCTTAGGCGTATCGTAGGCTTGAGCACCAAGTGTTCGACATGTGTCCCCAAAAGGATTTTCGTGTCCGTTTTGAGTTGAGATTTTGGGTACGTGTCCTAAATAGGGTACGTGGTGATGTGTTATGATATCTCATGATTCACATGGGTAGATTTGGATATGTGACATACAATGTAGATATATGTCTATGTATATGTGGGTATGTGAGTAAGAGAGGAGAGACATACATTAGTTATGAGGGGCTCAGTCATGGAGGGACTGTATGAGGAAGAGGCATGCTTGGTTTGGCCTTGGCAGCCTTGTTTTGGGTTGTACAAGCCTGACCACAGCAGGACAGGGAGTTGCAAAGCCAGTGCAGGCCCTAGTTGGCTTTGGCTGCCTTGCCATGGGCCTGTGTAGGCAAGAATTGCCATCAATGCAATGTAGTGGCAGTAGGGGCAGGACATATATACATATCTACTAAAATATACCTATATGAATAGATAAGATTGAGTGTCATATACATATGTATGACGTATGCATACTGTAATGTAGGATTGGGGGTGGTGTCTATATATAGGTATCTCTTTTAGGTGCTGTTCAGTAGCCTAAGAGATGTATGTGTGTCTTACATATACTTTATAGATATGTATGAGTGAGTTTCATTATCAGATGAAGACTGAACTATTGGTATCAGTTTAAAACTAATATCCTTGACATCAGTTCATGGACTGATAAGAGGACATCAATTTTTCCAAGTGACCTTGATGTCAGTTCATCAACTGACATGTATCAGTGAATTGGAGTTGGAATAGGGGCTGTTTGGAGTCCATCTAGGGACTGTTATGAAGGTTTCACTGTATAGGCATCTTAAGCCTTCAATGTTAGACAGAGAGGAGTGGTTATGGGAGGCGGGGTTCCTCTCTATTGTGCAGACATATACAGGTAAGGGGCTATGATGAGAACTTATCACTATTACTACTGAATGTGATATGGGCTCTGTTTTGGAATAAAACAATGAGCTATGATGAGAACAAATATTCAGTTCTAGAATAATTCATTCTTCATTTGTTGAGTATTAGTGTTTGAATGATATACTAGGCTATGTTGGTTCAATCTCGTGGGCTATGTTGGTTCTGGGGCTAATAGCAGAGGTAAGCAACTACTATAGGGTTCAAGTATAAAGCATGGGATGGCAACTATAAAGAGAAAGGGAGTGCAAAGGTTAAGGGGACTAATACATGTGAAAATAAGAAATTTTATCAAGGATAGCAAGGGGCTCGGGTACAGGTAAATAGGATGTTTTGTGAGTGTGAGTGTGTCCTATACATATACTGTAAATGGTGTGTAGTTATGGCAATAACAGATATGGGAATGAGTTGGGTGAGTTAGTGTATGTAGGAGTGAAGGTTTAGATGGTTGTTTGTGTCTAGGTGTATTAGAAAAGTGAGGGTACCACTGATACCAAGAACAAGAGGAGTGTTGCTTGTAGATTGAACAAGGGGGAGTAGGGGATTTGAAGAGGAGAGTTTAGTTGAGTAGGAGTCCAGTCATTTTGGACTGATCAAAGAGAAGAAGAGTTGATGTATCAGTTCATAACTGATTTGGAGATCAGTTATAACTGATTTGTGTCAGTCTCTTGACTGATGATTGGTATTAGTCTCTTGACTGATACATTGTGTATCAGTTTCAACTAATTTAATGATCAGTTGGACTGATATCCTTGATATCAGTCACGGACTGATCTTGTGATCAGTCATGGATTGAGCGGTGATCAGTCCTTAGGGAGGTAATTGAATGTGTGTTTAGTCTTTAAATGGATGCGATATCAGTCCAAGACTGATATGAGGCATTAGGGAAGCAGGGGATTTTGAATGAAGGAATGTTTGGGAAGGTAATGTATCAGTCAATAATTGATAAGGCATACGCATTTGGGGTTTTGGCATATGTTAACTGGATATTAGAGAAGGGTGTGAGGTAATGGTGAGTGTAATATGATTTGGGGCTCTTGTGTACTCAGTATCAAACAGTTAGCAACATGGCATCATGCTATGTGCATTAGTGTAGGGTGGTTTGGGACTGATTAGGAGTATCAGTCCTTAAGACTGATTGAAGGAAATTGAGGATATCAGTTTCAAACTAATATGTATCAGTCTTTGACTGATTTGGGAATTTAGAGATCAGACCTGGACTGATCTCTGTGTCAGTCATGCACTGACATGAGGATAAGGGAAAGACAGTTGGGCAATGCAGGTATTGCTTGAGTGTGGGGAATATTGAGTTCAGTTTCACATGAACATTGGATAGAAAGAATGTGAACTGATTAGAGGGGTTTAGTTCTTAGACTGAATTGGAAAGATATGAAAGGGAAGTGTGTATCAGTGAAGGAGGGAGAGGGCTTGGTAGAGAGTGTGTGGTAGTTTGTATGTTAGGTAAGATACATAGTAGATGGTTTGATGCACATTAGTAAATGGATAACTTGTTATATATATATATATATATATATATATATATATATATATATATATATATATATATATATATATATATACCCTTTTATATATATATACCCTTTTATAATAAAAAAATATATATATATATATACCCTTTTATATATATATATATATATATATATATATATATATTTTTATATATATATATATATATATATATATATATATATATATATATATATACCCTTTTATATATATATATATATATATATATATATATATATATATATATATATATATATATATATATATATATAAAAGGGATATATATATATATATATATATATATATATATATATATATATATATATATATATATATATATATATATATATAAGGGTATCTATAGGATAATATGTAGGAAATGGGGTATTATCTAGGTAATTGAGAATAGAAAAAAGTATAGGTATTTGTGCATAGTGGGGGTATTACATTGTTAAGCCTATATATACACTATAGGGTATATACATAGGATATTAGCCAAATGTAGACTAGAAAACCTAGGTATGACCTAGTTTAGCAAGGTAATTACCAAATTGACCTAATATTGACCTAGTTTGACTATTTGACCTAGAATAGCATGCATACGATTCCAAAACACAAATTGATGTTGATATTCCATATTTAGGTCTTCAAGGCACTGTATCTGACACTGTTGATATTCCACACCAGATCTCAGGCGAGTACATTCTCTGATAATTTTTTATTTATGATATTTTCTATGTTTCATGTATTTAGTGTAGATATCCTTGATTTCTTGACACAATGGTGTCACGCCCCAGAACCAGAATACTGGAGAGCGGGGGCAGACATAGCCAGCTACGTATAATGAAATAGAATCCATCTCACTATACGGTCACGGCTGTCTAGATATATGAGGGTTTATCTACAAGCCAACAGTCTCTTAAGGTCAAGAATAAGCCTAGTGTCTCAATCACAAACAAGTAAGTAAATGTTACAAGATGTAAGATCACCAAATATACAATAGTAAGGCGTCCCAAACATTACATATTCAGCTGATCATGAAGCTAGTCGTTACAAAATGTGAGGACTAGCAAGAGTTTGGTCATACATGATCAACCCTAGGTTGCCAACCATGTTACAGCCCGTAGGCAGACAGCAAGTAATGCAATACGAGCTAAACAGGTGCTCGTCGGCTAAACGCCTCAAAAGAATATTTTTACAATAAAGTGGAAGAGCCAAAAATAATCCACTCGTTGCCAGGATTCCTTCTAGTGGTCACCATCTGGCAGAAAAATCGGTAGATCCTCTGGAGCTGCTCCGGTATCTGGCCATACAAAACCAGCTGGGTCAGACCCCAGAAAGAGCAAGTGCCACAAAGGAGGCTTCACTTAGGAACTAAAACCAGCAATTAGCACAAGAATAAGATTACATAATAAAAGACAGTAATTAAGGAAAAGCATGACCGGTGATATACGATGTGATAACCATGGGACTATTCAGATAACCAAGTTACAACCCGTAAACCAAACAAGGACCGGGGTTGTAACTCTTCATCTGAACGGAACTTGGTATCCCCACCATTTAT
Organism: Iris pallida; assembly: GCA_029216955.1. NCBI lineage: Eukaryota > Viridiplantae > Streptophyta > Magnoliopsida > Asparagales > Iridaceae > Iris > Iris pallida. Next base: position 10,201,459 of record JANAVB010003600.1, read on the forward strand.
CAATAAGGCTAGTGTAAATAATCACGATCTTGACGTAAGGTAAAGCATGTCGAGCATGTCATGGGGTATAACAAGACAATAAACGAAGAGAGAACACAGAACTGCTCCGGGAGCCAGGTTACAACCCGTAAACCAAACAAGGACCGGGGTTGTAACCCTTCGCCTGAACAGAACTGGTTCCCTGATCTTTATTGTTAAAAAGCAAGCACAAGTAATCATGTCATGTAACAATCTTGTACAGGATCGAGGCAAGAATAGACAGGGTTAGACTCCATTCAATCATTCACGGCCAAGCAATAAGTACGGCTTGATACTTTAACTAACTAGGGTTATCACAGGCCTAATTACTAGCAAGATGCAATGAGATATTCCACAACCACAAGCCCTGCAGACCATCCAGGTTATCCAGGTCGAAATATCATGTCAGGGGGTGCAACACGTGGCAGTGTGCTGGAAATGTGCCCTACTCGTCGGCAGGCTACAAGTCCTAGAGCGCCCAGATAACGGGATTGCCTGTAGCGGGAAAATCTCTTCATGACTACTGTGTTAATCTAGTTATTAGCCTTAGTCCATTTCAGTAGGTACTCCTGACCGTGGAACTCAGGGGTCCCATCCTAAGCATGATGCAAGACAAGACTGGTTTAATGCACAAGCACAATCGTCCACGGTGTCCAGGTTATTCATACTTATCAAGTCATATCATGCTAGCTGTCGCAACAGCAGTTCGAGAAATATCATGTCAGGTTTATTTGTCAAGAGTGCGCCACGGCGGGCCACTATCAAGAATTACCATGTCAAGTTATCATGTCAAATTGTCAGGTCAAGTTATCATGTCAAATTGTCAGGTCAAGTTATCATGTCAGGAGTGCACCACGGCGGGTCACTATCTGGTCATGTCATGTCCACCTGGTACTTGTCAAGAGTGCACCTTAACAGGCCACTATCGTGTTCTATCCTTACATTACCATGAATGAGAGAAACTTGCATAAAATAACTAGGGACATATTCTTGAAGCCAAGAAAAGATCTGCAACTTTCATGTTTTGAGTTTTTCAAGATTCTAGCTACAAAACAACTTAAACAGGCAAAAACAGTAAATTTCTGCACGAATCGGCGCATGGGATTCCTGCACGAATCGGCGTATGAGATTCCTGCACGAATCGGCGCATGAGATTCCTGTACGAATCGGCGCATGAGATTCCTGTACGAATCGGCGCATGGGATTCCTGCACCAATCGGCGCATGGGATTCCTGCACCAATCGGCGCATGGGATTCCTGCACCAATCGGTGCATGGGATTTCTGCACAAATCGGCGCATGAGATTCCTGCACGAATCGGCGCATGAGATTCCTGCACGAATCGGCGCATGAGATTTCTGCACGAATCGGCGCATGGGATTCCTGCACGAATCGGCGCATGGGATTCCTGCACCAATCGGCACATGGGATTCCTGCACAAATCGGCGCATGAGATTCCTGCACAAATCGGCGCATGAGAAACTCACGTTGCGTCTTCAATACATGCGCGTAAGAAACCTACGCGCATGACACGCTCGGAGTTAAGGAATGCGTTGTCGGGACTTCACGGCGCATGGCCTCCCGGCGCATGGCCTCCCGGGCGCATGAGGTTCATCGTCCCCAAACAGCAAGTTCAGCCATGAAAGTTCCGAAAACTTGTATTGGCCATAACTTACTCATCCGGAGTCGAAATCAAGCGAAACAAAAGCCAAAACTGAATGAAATTGAATTCTCTACAACATAGAACCATTAGTTTTCAAAAATAACCAAGTTTTAGAGATCAAAACCAAGAAAACTAAATAAGAAGGAACTTAAAACTTAGATCTACAAAAATATAACCATCAAAACCGAAAACTTCCAGTTCTAAAGAGGCTTAGAATCTAGTAAGGAAGAGAATGGAACAATAAAACATGAGATCCATCATGAAGCAAGTTTGCACTTGCCTAAGCTCTCTCTCTCTCTCTCTCCTTCCTGGTAGGTGTAGAAGTAAATGTGGAGAAGAAGAAGAATAATGAAGAGAGAGAAAGAGGAGGGGTTATAAGTAAAGAGGGTGGTGGTAGGTAGGAGGGTTCACCCTTGGTTCATGATGAACCAAAGCAAACCAAGCCAAGCCGAACCAACCCAAGAATAAACCAATCAATGAAATGCTAGAATAAATCAAGCAGGAAGACATGCAATACAGGTCAAATTACGTATACGTATTCCAAATACGTAATACGAGATCTGGGTATTACAACTCTACCCACCTTAAAAGAATTCCGTCCTCGAAATTTAATTAAGAGGCTAGAGGGACAAGAACAAGCTATACTAATCTCAGGCAAGCTATACTAAGCAATCAATCATGCAATCATGTATGTAAGCAAGGAAATCGAAGGTACGAGAAAGAGGAAAGATATCCTGCTAGGAACCTCTCTGCCGGTTCTGAATCTGAGCTTGGACCAGGGCATACTGTTGGGGTCCTTGCTGCTGGAATACTTGGGTCTGAGGCGGCAATGGCCTCGGAGGCTGGTACTGCTGTTGTACTGGTGCTGGTGCTGGTCCCCTTACCGAGGGACTAGTCTGGGCCGATGACGAACTGGCCCTATTCGGACAGGACCCTATCTTGTGGTCCGGTGCTCCACAAGCTAAACATAATCCCTGAGCTCTGCGACACTCCGAAACAATGTGTCCTGGCTTCCCACAATGAGTGCAGCCCATTGTGGAAGACTGCTTCTGCTTCTGCTGCTGAGGAGACGTGACCGACGTCACTGAAGCCGCCTGCCTCGGAGTTCCAATTGTCAAAGCCCTGACTGCCGGGGCTGGTGCTGAAGACTGGGTCATCTGGCCGTGAGATCGCTTCCGACCTCCGGTCCTGTCCACTATCCTGTGGGAGGTATACTCGTGCCTCCTAGCTGCTCTTAATACTGCATCGAAGGTTTGATGCTCAAACTGCTCCACTGCCAATAAAATCTCGAGATGGAGCCCCTGCTGGAATCGCTGGGCTCTGTCGAACTCGGTTGCCACCAAAGTGGGAGCAAACCGACTAAGCCTGGAAAACTCGGCCGCATACCCGTCGACCGTTCTGCCTCCTTGCTTCAGGTTGGTGAACTTGGTCTGTAGATCGTACCGAGCCACCGCATCGAAGTACTTCGTCTGGAATCTCTCACGAAATACTGCCCAAGCAATGGGTGCCACTAATCCAACGGCCTGTGCTGTCCACCAGCTGTGGGCAAGATCCAATAACTGTAGACGCACCACGGCCACCTTCTCGTCTTTCGGGGTCTTGGCTGCCTCTAGAATGACTTCAGTATCCTGGAGCCACGCATCAGCAGCGATAGCATCTTCACTGCCGTCGAAGAAGGGAGGGTTCAGGCGCTTGAAACTGTTCGCTGCACTGTTCCTTGGATGACCGCCTCTGTTCAGAGCATCTTCCACTGCCTGGTACAAGGCATCTCCTCTACGATCCTGGGAAGCTAACAATGATCTGATGAGACCCACCAAAGTGCCATCATCAGGCTCTGCAGGCTGGACTGGCTGAACTGGCAGCTCTCCTCCAGTAGGTACGACTCGGGAGGCTGCTCCTGAGTGCTGGGCTTGATCTCCAGGTTGCTGCTGGTCCGCGGGAGGTGATCCGCCTTGCTGATCGGCAGGTCCAGGAACAATGCCGCTGAAGAAGACGACATGGGAACAATAAGGAAGGACCAGGACAGATCAACGATTACAAGCATGTGATCAGGTTAAGATTTTCAGGGATCAAGAGGATACGAGTAGAGATCAAGGGCGAGTACTGATTGAGACATCTATTCGGAAAACCCTCACATATCTTGATTTACAAGACCTGCATGGGCCACCACTAAAACCATGTCACGCCCCAGAACCAGAATACTGGAGAGCGGGGGCAGACATAGCCAGCTACGTATAATGAAATAGAATCCATCTCACTATACGGTCACGGCTGTCTAGATATATGAGGGTTTATCTACAAGCCAACAGTCTCTTAAGGTCAAAAACAAGCCTAGTGTCTCAATCACAAACAAGTAAGTAAATGTTACAAGATGTAAGATCACCAAATATACAATAGTAAGGCATCCCAAACATTACATATTCAGCTGATCATGAAGCTAGTCGTTACAAAATGTGAGGACTAGCAAGAGTTTGGTCATGCATGATCAACCCTAGGTTGCCAACCATGTTACAGCCCGTAGGCAGACAGCAAGTAATGCAATACGAGCTAAACAGGTGCTCGTCGGCTAAACGCCTCAAAAGAATATTTTTACAATAAAGTGGGAGAGCCAAAAATAACCCACTCGTTGCCAGGATTCCTTCTAGTGGTCACCATCTGGCAGGAAAATCGGTAGATCCTCTGGAGCTGCTCCGGTATCTGGCCATACAAAACCAGCTGGGTCAGACCCCAGAAAGAGCAAGTGCCACAAAGGAGGCTTCACTTAGGAACTAAAACCAGCAATTAGCACAAGAATAAGATTACATAATAAAAGACAGTAATTAAGGAAAAGCATGACCGGTGATATACGATGTGATAACCATGGGACTATTCAGATAACCAAGTTACAACCCGTAAACCAAACAAGGACCGGGGTTGTAACTCTTCATCTGAACGGAACTTGGTATCCCCACCATTTATCAATAAGGCTAGTGTAAATAATCACGATCTTGACGTAAGGTAAAGCATGTCGAGCATGTCATGGGGTATAACAAGACAATAAACGAAGAGAGAACACAGAACTGCTCCGGGAGCCAGGTTACAACCCGTAAACCAAACAAGGACCGGGGTTGTAACCCTTCGCCTGAACAGAACTGGTTCCCTGATCTTTATTGTTAAAAAGCAAACACAAGTAATCATGTCATGTAACAATCTTGTACAGGATCGAGGCAAGAATAGACAGGGTTAGACTCCATTCAATCATTCACGGCCAAGCAATAAGTACGGCTTGATACTTTAACTAACTAGGGTTATCACAGGCCTAATTACTAGCAAGATGCAATGAGATATTCCATAACCACAAGCCCTGCAGACCATCCAGGTTATCCAGGTCGAAATATCATGTCAGGGGGTGCAACACGTGGCAGTGTGCTGGAAATGTGCCCTACTCGTCGGCAGGCTACAAGTCCTAGAGCGCCCAGATAACGGGATTGCCTGTAGCAGGAAAATCTCTTCATGACTACTGTGTTAATCTAGTTATTAGCCTTAGTCCATTTCAGTAGGTACTCCTGACCGTGGAACTCAGGGGTCCCATCCTAAGCATGATGCAAGACAAGACTGGTTTAATGCACAAGCACAATCGTCCACGGTGTCCAGGTTATTCATACTTATCAAGTCATATCATGCTAGCCGTCGCAACAGCAGTTCGAGAAATATCATGTCAGGTTTATTTGTCAAGAGTGCGCCACGGCGGGCCACTATCAAGAATTACCATGTCAAGTTATCATGTCAAATTGTCAGGTCAAGTTATCATGTCAAATTGTCAGGTCAAGTTATCATGTCAGGAGTGCACCACGGCGGGTCACTATCTGGTCATGTCATGTCCACCTGGTACTTGTCAAGAGTGCGCCTTAACAGGCCACTATCGTGTTCTATCCTTACATTACCATGAATGAGAGAAACTTGCATAAAATAACTAGGGACATATTCTTGAAGCCAAAAAAGGATCTACAACTTTCATGTTTTGAGTTTTTCAAGATTCTAGCTACAAAACAACTTAAACAGGCAAAAACAGTAAATTCCTGCACGAATCGGCGCATGGGATTCCTGCACGAATCGGCGCATGAGATTCCTGCACGAATCGGCGCATGAGATTCCTGTACGAATCGGCGCATGAGATTCCTGCACGAATCGGCGCATGGGATTCCTGCACCAATCGGCGCATGGGATTCCTGCACCAATCGGCGCATGGGATTCCTGCACCAATCGGCGCATGGGATTCCTGCACAAATCGGCGCATGAGATTCCTGCACGAATCAGCGCATGAGATTCCTGCACGAATCGGCGCATGGGATTCCTGCACGAATCGGCACATGGAATTCCTGCACCAATCTGCGCATGGGATTCCTGCACAAATCGGCGCATGAGATTCCTGCACGAATCGGCGCATGAGAAACTCACGTTGCGTCTTCAATACATGCGCGTAAGAAACCTACGCGCATGACACGCTCGGAGTTAAGGAATGCGTTGCCGGGACTTCACGGCGCATGGCCTCCCGGCGCATGGCCTCCCGGGCGCATGAGGTTCATCGTCCCCAAACAGCAAGTTCAGCCATGAAAGTTCCGAAAACTTGTAATGGCCATAACTTACTCATCCGGAGTCGAAATCAAGCGAAACAAAAGCCAAAACTGAATGAAATTGAATTCTCTACAACATAGAACCATTAGTTTTCAAAAATAACCAAGTTTTAGAGATCAAAACCAAGAAAACTAAATAAGAAGGAACTTAAAACTTAGATCTACAAAAATATAACCATCAAAACCGAAAACTTCCAGTTCTAAAGAGGCTTAGAATCTACTAAGGAAGAGAATGGAACAATAAAACATGAGATCCATCATGAAGCAAGTTTGCACTTGCCTAAGCTCTCTCTCTCTCTCTCCTTCCTGGTAGGTGTAGAAGTAAATGTGGAGAAGAAGAAGAATAATAAAGAGAGAGAAAGAGGAGGGGTTATAAGTAAAGAGGGTGGTGGTAGGTAGGAGGGTTCACCCTTGGTTCATGATGAACCAAAGCAAACCAAGCCAAGCCGAACCAACCCAAGAATAAACCAATCAATGAAATGCTAGAATAAATCAAGCAGGAAGACATGCAATACAGGTCAAATTACGTATACGTATTCCAAATACGTAATACGAGATCTGGGTATTACAAATGGTTACATGGATTGGTATTATCTGGATCCCGTCATAAGATATTATTCCTTGTATATCTTGGTATATCCTGTGCAGGTCCTGTTCCTGTTTTTTGTGCATTCTATAGACACCGATTCCTGTGAAGGCTCACTACCTTCTCAGAGAATCCCGTGTCATAACGTGTCATAATTGGATCCACTGTATCAGTCGAGGACGGGGAGTAGTAGTGTAGATATGTGATCATACCCTTCCTGTGCATGTCCTATTTTTTCCTGTGAGTGTAAATCATATACCGCACGTATGATTAACCAGGCCATATATTCCTGTGCAAGTTCCCAAGCCGATCACATATTGAAACTAGTACTCACTCACTTAGATAGTTTATTTCCTGACTCTTGTAGATGATATATCATGTTCACCTGCTCTTACTTTCACTTATAATTTACTCATACCCTGTTACATTCCTGTACATCTTCTTATATACTCTCTCTATTTACTGTTATATATACCTTATCATTTACTGGGAACTGTTATCATGAGATGTACTTCGCTCTAATCCTGACTGGATATATTTTTCAGACGGCACAGAGGATGAGTGTCCTACTTTTATTATGGCCCTCCAGATGTAGTAGGTATAGACTAGGAGACTCTGGTTCAGGAGGGTCTAGTCCCAGCAGAGGGCCCTTAGTTAGCGACTCATTAGGCTAGATTTGTACTGGACTTTGTCTTCAGTTGTTGACTATTGGCATGTTTATTATTTTGAGACTGGTGTTTGTGAAATGTGGACTTTTAGACCTTCTGGACTTATAATATTTCATGTTAGACTTTTTTGGATATTTTTATATCTTGTTGCCTTTATATTTTTTGTATCATTTGTCTTTCTAAGAATGTTGTGAATGAGTATGATATATTGTCATTACTTGTCCTCCGTTTAGATTTGACTATCTCGACATGTTTTGATACTTATAATTGTTAGATAGTTAGATAGACCTAGATAGCATTCTACCGCCGAGGCTGCGGCGTAGGCTGGGCGCTCATGCACTCGTGCCCCTACACCGGGTGTGGGTCGTGACAACGACCCTCCATAAGTGCAGTAGGCTATGCTATAGAAATGCCAAGTGGCCATTAAAACTTGCCGCTTGAACCCTGTCAGCGTATGTGCAGAAAGTGCAGCTTGATTGCTATGCACCTATGGACATCATGTGTCTATGATTGCTATGCGCCTATGGATATCATGTGTCTATGATTGCTATGCGTCTATGGTTGTTATGCGCCTATGGACATCATGCACCTACGATTGCTATGCGTCATCACCTATGATTGCTATGTGTCTGCTAATGGCTAGGCGTCTAGCTATGTCATGCGCCTGTTATTTCTGTCCGAACCTGTAACTCTATGCGCCTGTCTGCCTGATGTACCTGTTTTGTTGGAATTATATTTTAGATAATTTTGGCTATTATCCCTTAGTGATTTGGTAACTTGTCCTGACCCTAGTATATTGTGACATGCGCCTTATATTCCTACATGCCTATGTGACCTAAGTGCCAAGAGATTTCAATACGCCTACTTGGCTTGACCATGTTCCTGACATGATTACCTGTATAAGTGTTGGCACAATTCTATGTATATACTGATGTACAATTCTATGTGTGCACTGTGGTGCTAATCTACGCGCTAAGTGATCCTACATGTTAACTGTCAGTACATTCATGTTCCTGGCACAATCTTAGTAATCATTCAGTAATATTGGCGTGGTGTGATGATTACTTGATTGACGCATTACACTAAGGATGGATTCAGATTCGAGACTCTATGAGCCGATGTGGATTCATACTTAGGGTACTCGTACCAAGGTACAACATCTAGGAGGATGACCATGTGACCATGGCATGTGATTCCAAGACCAACTTAGGGTTAAACTAAGTAACTTAAATTGATAGAAGCATTGGGTGGGAACAGAATCCCGAGGTCGTGTTATACTAGCCACCTCCCAGACATCAATCATAGCGTGCAGGCTGGCTGCCGCGGATATAGTTTAACATCCTTTATTAGGGGATGGCAATATCCGACTACTATGTGCTATGTGTCATATGTTCCACACGGTGGCCTAACTAAAATTTTGATCCTGAGATTCTCAATCGTGCATATGCGACTTTAAAATCTGATTTTTATTAAGCCTAAACTCTACTGATCATCCATACATGAATTTTAATTCTATCTTCGGTTTACTAGCCATGACCGGGATCATGCATAAATGACTTTAATTTATTTCTAAATCGTGCCTATATAATAGTGTCCATACTTCGATTCTATCATGCCAAAATCATTGGTCGTGCACAAGTGGCTTTGAATTGATTATCTTAATCGTGTCAAAGCCATCGTTCTTTGACCATGCCTAAGTTATTTACTAACCTCTCCATTATGTTTTGATCCCACTGCTGATCCTGCCTGTCTTAAATTTTGAGAACGAAATTTTTTTAAGAAGGATAGATTTGTAACCTTCGTTAACCGAGTTCTAGAGTTTTCCCGAACTTTTAAACAATTTTTGTTTTTCTAAATTTATTAGTATCTTTAAAATCATGAATTTTCATATGAAGTATATTTTCGATCATAATATACTATAGGTATAAGCTGATGTTTGTTGGATCATTGGTTTTGTGAAACTATACTATATGAGATTTTATCCTAATTAGATTTTATGCTCATTTTCTTGAATTTATATAAGTTATGAATATTACTTTTACGTAAAGAAAGATTTGTCAAAAATAATTTGTAAATAAAAATACTTTTATTATTATCCTAAGTTTATAATGAATTATAAGTTATCCTATTTTTCTCGTATCGCGCTAAGACCATTTCAGTTTTATTTTGCCTACCAAGTTCGGACGTGGAACGTGGGCTAGTCCATGTTAGCCTACCAAGCCTTAGGCTGTGGATTGTAGGCTAGGACTTTGGGTTTAGCTAGTAATCGGGTAATTAGTAGCTGTTTGCCATGAAATATAAAAGAACAGAACAATTATCGGAGAACTGGACTTTTACTTCACGTTACAAACTCGCTTGTACAAAGAAAGCCTAGGGACAAAAACCTAGGTACAGCAGTCTAAGTACAATTGTTTATTTTTAATTTTGGGGGGTGACGGTAGAGGCTCGGAAAAGCGACGGCAGCTCTGCCTTACTCCTTGGACGATCGGATGTAGCCTTGGCTCCTGTGACGAGATGCTTGGCGTTGACGAAGAAATGCCCTTCTTGCTCTTCTCGTGTTGCTCTTCTGGCTTCTCTCTCTCTCTGTGTATTTTCTCTCTGATTATTAGGGGGGAAGCTCTCTGTGTATATATCTGTATATCTATTGCAAGGGAATGGCACCTTGCTATTTATAAGAGTGGGGGACATCATTAGGGTTTGGATGATTGTCCATTCTCCAAGTGACGGCGGCCTGATGATTAACCAATCTGGACCATTCGTCTTGAACGTGAAAGATCTGGGCCATTAACATGGATTATGACAAATCCCATCAGCAATTAATGCTGATTGCAATAAATCTTCGTCATGATGACTTGCTGACATCTGCAAATCTTAATGAATAAATTTAATTCATTCTTCTGCCACGTGTCCCAGATTATTGGGATTTGGCCCAAGATTTGATTAACCTTAGGATACATGTCCCGTCGTCAATGTTGAGCCGCATGAGGAGTGTCGATGCTTGGGCCGCATGAGGGTTGTCATGACCGAGCCGCATGAAAGAGTTCATGACCGAGCCGCATGAAGAGTCTCTATACTTCGAACCGCATGAAGGTTGTCATGACCGAGCCGCATGAATATATTCATGACCGAGCCGCATGGGGGTCTTTATGGCCGAGCCGCATGAGAGTCTTCATGACCGAGCCGCATGGGTATCTTCATGGCCGAGCCGCATGGGTATCTTCATGGCCGAGCCGCATGGGTCTCTCTGCCGCATAGATTTGCCTCGAAGTTTGGTGGACAGCGCCACATTTGTGAATATTTTCCTCATTTCCTAGGACGATAGTGCTTTTTCGTGTCAGTCATTATGACGACTTTATGTCAGGGCTGACAGCTGGCAGAGCCATCAGTTGTCAGAGCATTAAATGCGTCTAGACGTTTAAGCACAGCTGTTGGCCACGTGGCCTCTCTTTTGCCCGCATAGAGTTTACTTGAGCTGCTTGTATGTTTGAGCCACCTGAGACTTCCGAGCCGCATGAGACACTTTGGCCGCATGGATCATTTTTCTCTTCTTTTTCATGCTTCTACAAGACCCCCTTCAAAGTTTTCAATTTGCAAAATTGAAATACTTTGAATAAGAAGCATGATTATGTGAGAGCTGTATGGATATATTCTATCCCAGTCGCATGTACTTATCTAGCCGCATGGTTGCCCCAGCCGCATAAGTATGTGGGCCGTATGAACTGTTTGACCGCATGAGCTTCTCGCCATATCTTCCTGCCACGTGTGCGAATTCCTTGTAAATCTTCTGCATTTAATGCTCTTGATTTGCTGTTAGACTTTAAGAGCCGCTTTTTGGGCCGGGATCCCAAGAGTTATTTGCCTCGATGACCAAAGAGTCGGTCATCATATTTGCACGCAAATCAAAGCGCCCCCTTCTTTGCCTATAAATAGCAGTGTACCTGGCTTGGAGAGATTTCTTTTACTCTCTCTTATCCTCGGTCTTTTGCTGCAAACTCCTCTCTTCTCTTTAGCATCCATGGCTCCCAAGAAGGCTGTCGCCTCTAAGGCTGTGAAGGGCAAGGCGGTCGCTTCTGCGGCGACGAACGCGACCGCTCCTCCGTTGGCCGTTGTTCACTCCGACGTTCACCCACCTATTGCTGGTAAGGGCATCGCCTTAGAACCCTAACTGTCATGGCTCTGTTGTATAATTTATGCACAAGCCGCATGTACGAGTTTCATCGTTATGACCGCATAAGCACTTCGCCCAAGGGGGGCCGCATGGGCTTGTCATACTCGATCTGAACCGGACGTACTTTTTTGATTTGGGCCGCATAAGCGTCGCTCACTTTTGAACCGCATAAGCTCATCTGCTTGTAGCCGCATCAGCTCATATAAATCTGGACCGCATAAGCGCCTTTAATTTGAACCGCATGAGTCTGTCTGTCCAGGGCCGCATGGGTCTGTGTGGTCTTTGAGCCGCGTAGTCTCACCTGAATCTGAGCCGCATGAGGCTATGATGAACAGAACCGCATGGACTTATCTGATTCTGAGCCGCATAAGGCTGTGTCGGTCTGAGCCGCATAGACTCAAATGATCTTTCCAATGCTTCTTGTTTTGACTATCTTCTAATCTTTTTTCTTGTCTTTCCTCAGTGACTCTGCCAGTAAATCCTGCGGGGGAACTTCTGGTTGGCTTGAATCAACTTGCTATGGATGTGCGACGGAACGATTTAGTTCGTCAAGTGTCAGAGCAGCTCCTTGTTAATGAGCCTTTGGAGCGACTAAATGCTATCCGGATTCAATCTTTCCAATTCCTTAGTGATATGATGAGCTCCGGGAAGCTTAATGGGGAGCATTTGAGGCCGGTCTTCCTCTTTGGGGATGCGTTGATCATAGAAAACTCCCGAGGGCTGGATGTTTCCGAGAGTTGGGATTTTAACCTGGACGGAATGCCGATTCATATCCCCATTATGAAGCGTCATTTCCCTTTTGCGTGGTTCAACATTATTGTTTTGGACAGGCAAATGACAGACTCGCTCACTCCAACCAGACAGGGGATGTTCGTGGGTAAAATTCGTTATAATAAAACTACTGGGTTAGTACGCGCGATCAAGGATCCGGCCAGTCGATCTGTGATGGGGTTAGCTCCGGGTACCTTCATCAACACCCCCGGTCCCAACTTCTCATTTTTTCAGGCTGATACCTTCCTGAGCCAGCTCGCTCGAAAAGGGTCCTATCCTGTCGGCAGATTGGCACTGGTGGGCTGGCTACACTCCATCCCCCCGTGGGCTAACCTGACCTCGTAGATTCTGCAAAAATATGAGGCATTTTTGCGAGAAGTCAATCTTTATGATGCTATCCGGGGTACCAGCCACGGATTGCCCATTAATAAACCGTTGTTTATGGCCCTTCTGGAGATGTATAACCATCGGACAGGAACTTTCTTCACACCTGTAGGGGAGATGGGGCTCGCTCTCTATGAAATGTATGCTGTTTCCCAGCTTCCCTGGGGAGACGAGCCCTTCGAAGCATACACTCCAACGAACGAGGAGTTCCAGGATCTAGATCGACGATTCCCAGGCTTCGTTGTTGTGTACCAAGAACTGTTATGTCATCATAGCACCTGTCATCAAACGACTATTAAGAAAAATGATAGCTCGGAAGGGGACACTCCCCATACCAACTCTTGGATCTCCTATCTTTTTAAATTTAGCGCTGCTGGCCGTGTTACTTCCCGAGGTCGTCAAACTCCTGAGGAAGTAGAAAGCTTGGTGTCGACTGCTAGGAGGTCGAAATCTAAGGGTGACAAGTTTGGGAGCCAGAGAGACTCCTTCAGCTATTTTTATTATGGTACTCGGCGGCTGTCGGAGAAGGCACTCTTGGCAGGCTTTTTAATGGTGTGGCTGCGCAATTGTGTGGTCTCAGGAGGGGTAGGTGCTATCGAGAGGATCAGCCGTCACTTTATTCTTCTTGCCGTGAAGTTGGCCTTTGGGGTCAGGCTGGCTCTTCTTCCTGCTATGGTGTGCAGCATTCATCATGGTCTCCGTGCCTTCTCGTCCAAAGTCATTGCTCGTGACGTGGTGATGGACTTTGAACGTATAGAGCTGCCTTATCATTACCTGCTGGGGTGGCTGTTGTTGCATTATCAGTCTTTGATGAGGCCTGGGACTGGAGACGGCGTTACGGACGACGACGCTTTTCTTTTCAGGTATCACCATCAGCCTTGGGAATATAGTACCATGCCGGCGTGTCGGAGGATGCTGGCGAGGGTGGACGGATATGGTTTCTTCGTGTCCGTTCCCCGTTTTACCGACCAGGAAGTGAGGAGTATTCATGTTGATGGCGTTGGATCTCCTCATTTCTTACCTGAGAAGATGCGTTTCTGGCTGCGTAACATTCGCCCGGCGCATTTAGTTTATCGTTATCGGAACACTGTGTATCTGGAGCCCTACTTACCCAGTAGGTTTGCTCGTCAATTCGGATACAGTCAACTATTCCTTGGGCATCCCAGTTCCTGTCTGGGATTTGAGGGTAGCATTCTTGATGGTATTAGGGCATGGAGCTACTACGACACTTGTCATACTCAGACTAGTTTCTCAGTTCCTGCGACAAACGTGATAGGGGAAATCTTGTATATGGCGACCTTATACCATGTTACGGCCAACCAGCCTCCTATCGATTTTGACCCGAGGACTAGCTTCATCGTGGGCACTCGTTTGGCGGAGAAGGCTACGGTGTCGAGGGCAAAGAAGAAAGGGGCGAATAGGGTTCCCACGTCCGATTCCGAGTCCTTTGACATAGTTGAGGAGAACAACGAGCGGGACGATGAGGATTCTCTCTCTTCTGGTGGTGAAGCAGCGGCGGATCAGCCGCCCATCATGGCAGATGAGATAATGACGGATCAACCATCGGTCGTATTAGATGAGGTGGTAGATCAGTTACCATCTGTATCGGAGGTGGTAAGGGTAGAACCACCGCCTGCCGTGCCTGGCCCCTCGCGTAAGCGAGGCAGACGTGAATCTACTAGCGGGGGAGTAGCCTTTTCCGTGTAGAGAGCTGCGGCCGGACCACGTAGACTGCTTATTACGGAGAGGGGTGAAGGTGCTAACGATGTTCCGGAGGTAAGACTAAGTTGGAGCCATCTCCTTGTTGTGGTTTTCTTCTTGTTGGAGATATCACCTAATTATTTCTCTTTTTAGGTGTCTGACGAACCAGGCTCTCATGAACCGTCTGCCGCTCCTGAGGTCGATCCGGCCCTTGCTGCTTTGATTAGTGGCATGTGTGCCGCGGTCCTCTCTGCGGGGGCTCTCTCAGCGGCGGTTGAGGACTCCCAAGTTGCTGAGACCCCAGTCCGGGATGACGAAGGTTCTCTCGGGCCTGTCTCCGAGATTGCTGAATTTTTACAAGGCGACACCGATCTCGTCGCATCCCCTCTCAGGGGTGCTGGGGCGGAGGAGCCTATCATATTCAACTCAGAGGCTGCTGGTGAAGAGGCTGCGGTGGCTGTAGGCGAACCTCAGCTTCCACACTCTTCCGCTGGTAAAATAAGCCAAATACTGACTGGTGAGGGGGCTTATTTGCTCTATCAACTGTAGCTCCCCTTCCCGAAATTTTTTAGAATAATTGTATTTATTATTTAAATAGTGATTATTAGGTTTTATAAATAATATCTAGAAATTTGATATATGTGAATTGTACGTATTGTTAATATCCAAGGGTGTTGTAGAATATTAGTAAGGGTGGGCAGGCCAAAGAAAGACTTAGTATATTATGATGCATACATGATACATTGGTTTAGTCAATTTGTTATCATAGTTGTTATTATTATTATTATTATTTTATTGCAGATATTAAAATATAAAATCAAGGATTGAATTTCAAATACTTAATATTTATTGTTCATATTTTTGGTATGTGTATATATATATATATATACACACATATATATATACATAAATAGATAATATTGATGCCTGTATTTCTATATAAAATATTTATTTAGATTTTTAGATATTTTGTTATATAAGTAAATATAATATATGTGTGTGTTTATATAAATAGATATAGTTTATGTATACGTATATAGGAATATATAGAGACATGTATACTTGTGTAAATAAATGTATATTAAGAAGAGGAAATTTAATACCTTCTTATTGAAAGTATAGAGGTATATATAGAAATAGGTGCGTACGTGTATGTGTAAATGTATGAAGGGTATATATATAAATAAATATGTGAATAATTATTTTGTATATATAAATAGATATATATATATATATATATATATATATATATATATATATATATATATATATATATATATATATATATATATATGTAATAGAATAAGAAAAAGAAATGAAAAAAAAAAGACTGAGAAGCAATAGCTTCCCGGACCGGCCAAAGCCAGCCCGGCCCAACACCCCAGCAAAACCCATGCAGCTGCTCCCTGCAAAAAGGGAAACCGAAAGCTCCCAGCCTCGGGCCAATGCTCGGCTGAGCAAACCCAAGCCCCAATAGAGCAAATCCCAGGCCGAGCATATTATTCGTTTACTGTTAAACAATAGAGGCCCGATCCTCCACCCTTGCTCTGTTCGACCAAGCGGATTATATATATATATCAGAGAACGAGAGTTAGAAGAGGAGTATTTCGAAACAGAAACCCTAGCCGACTCCCGACACTGTGCAACCACCCAGGGTCCCTCCTGATGTCGGGCGACCATCCCCGACGCCTGCACGTCGAGGTTCGACGGCGGCGTTCGCCGGAGCGCGCGAGCGTACGCGCGCGCGCACGAAGCATGACAGCAGCAGTACTGCGAAAGGGCTACCTTCGCAGCGATTTTTCGTCGCGGATAATGGGTCATTTCACGAACCGTTCGATCTGGTATGTTCCCACATGACCCTCTCCTAAACCCTTCATTTATTTCGATTTAAGCTCTGTCGTACGCGTCGTAAATCGAACCCAAAATTGCCGAAAAACCTGTTTAAAAACAGGACGGAAAACAGTTGAAATAGCCTACTTCGCATTTATTTATCTTCCAAACCATGCATAATTTCGAAAACCTATTAGAAGGAGTTTATTGACAACATGTAGGGCTTTGAATCCCTTTTTGCGAAATTTGATTTCATCGACTACGTGCCGAGCAATCGGATTCCGAAGCTTCCCAAAAATCTATTTTTAAAAATTAGAAAATTGTTCCACACGACATGCGTCACGCCAATCGGGACGACATGGTCGCGAACCGAAAGCATCGAAAACTGCGTAACGGCTTCATGGTCGTGTGGGCTTTGACGGAATTCAAATTGGTCGCGTGTGCGCGACGAATTTGATGCGTATCCGTCGAAATTCCCCGTATCGGCCTCTGTGCAAATTTCTCAATTACTTTGTGCACGCTCGTCAGATTGAGACGAAACTTGCGCCAACAGGACCGTATCATTTTTCTGGTCCTGTATGCCAAGTTTGGTCCGATTCTGAGACCGTTGATAAAATCGTCGTTTTGCGGGCCCCACGGTCCCACTCAACGGGCGATTTTGTGCACGGCCCACCGGAATCCAACTTTGGACGTACGGTTGGGTTCGTATCGGAAAACTGGATCCGTAGACATGTAGTTTGACGACTTTAGAGACCGTTGACTCTGGCACGCTTTTCGGTGCAAAGCGGGTCCAACGGCGGACATCGTTTTTGCCCGAAATTACCGTTCTGCCCCTGTGTCCAGAATTGGACTTAAGGACAGGCAATCCTAGCTAATTTGACTATTCTGAGATCATTGGTATTGTCTATTTCAGCATCCGGGGATTGTTATACGGGTTTTTGACTATTGTGGCACTTTGAGTAGTTCAGATTGTCGATTTCACCAGCAGAGGACCACAGGCGAGTATAGTTTATTGTCTGCATTTCGATACTGATCTTTACTATATTTCATTGATTAGTCATTGGTTATGTGATTTTTATACTCTATTATAAATTGTTGAGTCGGGAATGAGAAGTACCAAGGATGTGTGATCAGACCGTAGACATTGTAGATATCGTAGACATTGTAGATATCGTAGACATTGTAGATATCGTAGACATTGTAGATATTATAGACATTGTAGATATTGTAGATATTGTAGATATCGTAGACATTGTAGATATTGTAGACATTGTAGATATTGTAGACATTGTAGATATCGTAGACATTGTAAATATTGTAGACATTGTAAATATTGTAGACATTGTAAATATTGTAGACATTGTAGATATTGTAGACATTGTAAATATTGTAGACATTGTAGATATTGTAGACATTGTAGATATTGTAGACATTGTAGACATCGTTACTTTTCTGCAAGTAGATATCGTAGACCGTGCGGTGTAGCACCCCAGACCGATCACATGTCAAAGGTACTTCTAACGGTGGAAAGTATATTAGTCTATTTATTACTATTGATTTTTCTTACGGCTTTACTGTTATTTTCAAAACTCATGATTGATGTCTAACCTTTGTCTTATAGTCATTTTCTTTATTTGAAATTGCATTCGGTGAATTGTGCTCGTTCCATTCCTGACTGGAAACCAACATTTTCAGGTTAGCCGTGGATTCACTTAGCATGGGAGATACGGGGATACTTGCAGCCAGAAGCCTAGAGACTAGCTAGATAGTCGAGTTGTAGTCATTTCATATATGTGCAAGTTTATATTTTCCTGCAAATGTAAAACTTGTGATCATTGTAAATTAAATTAATTATGTGAATGAGCATCTTTGTGATTATGATCTTCATGGCCGTGACAGCGTACTACCGCCGACTCTGTGGCGTAGGCTGGCTTGGACACGTCTCGTATCCGTTTAAAAAAAAAAAGGGTGCGGGTCGTGACAAGTTTTTGTGGTGGCCCATGCAGGTCGTCTTCGCAAATCATGCGAACTCGTGATAGTACTTGAGTTAGTTGTACTATTGCGAGCCTGCGACTAGAAAATGCTCATTCACGAATTAAGATTAATTTAATTTAAGTGAATGACTAGGACTAGGAGTCCCTTATACAAATTTACCGATGGGTAGTCTATGCCATGCAATTTAGGATGAGGGTTATTAATTTTGATACCTTGTCAGATCCCCACAGTTGCACTATTACCTCTTGATAGGACGATATGATCCAATGTGGATAGATTATTCACTTGGTGAGGCAGAGTTTCCTAGAGTAATGATCTAACCTTAATGAATTGTTCAACTCATTCCCTTTGCCTCTTAGATATCATCTCATATCCTAGCTGAATTATCTATATAATTGCTAAGTTGCCCTAAGAATCATTATTTTATAAAGTTCTGATTTTGTTATCCATATACGGACCTCAAGTTAGTTTCGATTCAAGTTTGTCGACCCTCAGAGGCTTGAATACACATGGAAGAGTTAGAATGGTTGTATTTCTATTGTCCTCAGTTATTTCCCCTGTTCAATCTTTTATCTTAAGGGTTATGACTGATAGGACTAATGCTTACACTTTATTTCCTAAGCAACTTGTTTGAATCTCTAGGAGCTCATAGATTTTTTCAGATGTAGTTAAAGGAATGTTAGTTAACTCATAATGGCAGGACAGCAGCGCACTGTCGCCATCTATTTAAATTATGAAGACTCTAGATTCCCCGCAGCCAGCAGCGCACTGGCAAGACACGACCCTAGAGTTGAAATTTTTTAAGGAAACTATAGGTTCTAGAATATCCCTAAAACTATGGCTAGTGGTCCTCTTTGATCATAGTTACCCGGGTGTCGAGATAAGGTAGAGTATCTGATAGCATATCACATCTGAATCACAGAACCAAGAGTTTACCCTCGCCCGAGTACACGGACGAGGCATAATCCTCGGTGAAATGATTTCAGACGTGATTACAAGTTAAGGATACTATAGAGGATAGGACAGTGCCCGGTGTGTTCCATAAGATCCGAAGCCAATATTGGTGGAAGTTTTGTAAGTTGGATAGCACGTCTCCCGATCTAGCGTTCCGTGGTCCTTGTGACCTATTGACGAGGATATCGACTGACACTAATAGGTTTACCTAGAATATGGAATTTAGAACGTCCATAACCCATTAGTCGACCAAGTCCTTGTGGATCAGAAGATAGTAGGAAGACTGTATAAGCAAGAACACCGGGTAAGATTTGAGTCTCACAAAACTCGAACTACTTGTGCCTTCTTTCAAAAATCTTGCATAATTGTATTCGACTATCTTAACAAACGCTGCTGTCACAGCTTAGTTTTGCAAGCTCACTCTGTTCTCGAACTTGATTTGAGGCATATGTTTGGTGGGGACGCCTGCTAACTTATTGCCTAATCAGAATCAGTGTATTATGGTCTGATCAACCATGATGCATTTGGTCCGCACTTTATTTAATTATCCTACGTGGATAGAGATGTAGATGTCTCTAGGATCTCATCCGCGACTGCTTGACAATTCCTCTTGAATTATACGTTCGCCTTTGAATCACGTGATTGTATTCAGTAACATCTTTCTTGAACTCTTTATGGTTTTTGTCTTTCAATGGTTCGGAAAGGCAGAAGCTCGTAATTTATCGCGTATCCCCATGGCTATGGTAGTTGTATACACAAGGGAATTTATCGCCAGCCATGCGATCGAGTTACGCGTTCTCCTCTCGACCCCAAACTGTATCGGGACTTTCAAGCCATCTGAAATTAAGAATGATTAGGGTTTTACCCTTAGTCGTAATGCCAACCCAGGAGACTATCTATTCTCAAAGAACGATTCATTGTGTCTCTAAATATTTTCTTGAATATTGTCGTTACTTTCAACCCTTGTGCCTTGACTCAACCGTCCCTCGACCAAAGCCCACAGTTTAGATATGAGATGAATAGACAAGGCTAAGGTCAATAATTTACCGTGACTATGGTAGACACTCATCCCGAGATTAATTTCCAACAAATATTACTCTAGTTATGTAAATTTTATTATTAAGACCTAACTAGTGTTGGAACACCATAGTCACTAGCTTAGCCAATGCCATAGCTTAAATACCTTGTCAAATTGTGATATACCAGTTGTCAACAACAATGCATGATCACTGCAGCCCATACTACTAGAACCCTTATGACCATAGCCTGACAGGTTTAACACAATTAGAGTTTTACGACTCAGTTGTTAGAAATCTTTTTAGATGATGTGCCTTAGAGTTGGTTATCCTGTCGATAACCCTTGTATACAGTGGACGAGTAGATCATTATATTTTTCGACCGTGTGTCATTGAACCCTCTCATTCTCCTTTCATTGAGGAACGATCCTTGGCTTGGCTTAGATCTACCGTATCCTGTACGCCGTGCCTTAATCTTTATTGACAAGAGTCGAGGTACAATAACGGACTTGAAATCCTTCTAACCTCAATATTCCTAGGACCATGTCCTATTTTAAGGTGGGTAGACTGTAAGCCTTCTAAAATTTTGGGGTATACGAAGATTACCGACTGATTAGGATAATTTTTCATTAGGTTGATAATTAGTACCCTTGGACTCCCACTTTTCATTTAGATCCTTTTGCGTCCCCGGCCGTGCTATTAGTAGTCGGAGCACGAGACTAGCTGTTACCTCCCAACAAACCTCACATGCAAGATCTAGACGAGTCCATCTTCATCTAGGTATATCATGTCCCACTCAAACCGGTCCCCTTGTACTCTATTTTCATGGTACGACTTTCAGGACAAAGGACTAGGTATAACCCTTACCATAACACCGGTATGCTTTTCGACTTCAATTAGAAACTCAACCTTGACTCGAACCTTCCGACCCAATATATGGTAGTGACTACTCGAAGCCCACTACGCACATGTCACTGGTGTGCCATTCAATTGTGTCTTCTCGTGCTACTTAAACACAAAAGTCACTGAAGGCGCATTTTGAGCTTGAAGGACCTAGCTAATCAATTTGACGGGCAACTAACTCAACCCCTTGGGTAGAAACCTATTCTAGAATACTCTAACTAGTAGAAACTGTTTTACCATTGGGATCTTGCCCAGTCCATGTAAATTGGAATCCAATGTTCATTCAACCAACGACTGATGTCCCAATAGAGAACCCATTAAGACCCCAATCTTGATTTCTTAAATTCTGTTCCGTTATGGAACCTTGGTTGAATTGGAATTTCGAGAACGAGACTTTGGTATTGCACAGATGGCAGGCCACTCTAAGTAACGAAGGGTCTCTTCGAAGTTAGCCAGTGATTGGAACGGAGTAGCCCCAATCTAGCTAATAAGTCAATGGTTCATAAGGTCTATTTTATCGGTATCATTTGATATCCTCTACCGCTCTTAAAACCTCGTGCTTGTTCACATTTATTCTTCCTCGTCTTTTCTTACCATTGACTCTCGTCCTTCCTATCTTGGGGGTCGATAACCGTGTTGCTTAGAATTTAGCAGAGGTTATAGTATAAGTTAGTTGATAATTGAATTTTGGATTGCTTGATAGATATGCGAGGATTATAGATACCATAGGCGATATATATCCCTTGGAAGAATTTGAGCAACTGGTTGGATGATTATAAAGTTTTAGTGACAAAGAGTTGAGGGAGTAGTGTAACCAAAGGTGGGTAGAAGTCCTCGGAGGTTCGTAGTTACAAATGGTTAGGAGAAGGATATAAACTGTTTTGAGGAATTAAAAATTCGAGGAGATTAAGGAAATGGTATATTTCTTTTGAATTTTTAAGAAATAATTATGATATAGAATTTCGAGGACGAAATTATTTTAAGGTGGGTAGATTTGTAGCTCCCCTTCCCGAAAATTTTTAGAATAATTGTATTTATTATTTAAATAGTGATTATTAGGTTTTATAAATAATATCTAAAAATTTGATATATGTGAATTGTACGTATTGTTAATATCCAAGGGTGTTGTAGAATATTAGTAAGGGTGGGCAGGCCAAAGAAAGACTTAGTATATTATGATGCATACATGATACATTGGTTTAGTCAATTTGTTATCATAGTTGTTATTATTATTATTATTATTTTATTGCAGATATTAAAATATAAAATCAAGGATTGAATTTCAAATACTTAATATTTATTGTTCATATTTTTGGTATGTGTATATATATATATATACACACATATATATATACATAAATAGATAATATTGATGCCTGTATTTCTATATAAAATATTTATTTAGATTTTTAGATATTTTGTTATATAAGTAAATATAATATATGTGTGTGTTTATATAAATAGATATAGTTTATGTATACGTATATAGGAATATATAGAGACATGTATACTTGTGTAAATAAATGTATATTAAGAAGAGGAAATTTAATACCTTCTTATTGAAAGTATAGAGGTATATATAGAAATAGGTGCGTACGTGTATGTGTAAATGTATGAAGGGTATATATATAAATAAATATGTGAATAATTATTTTGTATATATAAATAGATATATATATATATATATATATATATATATATATATATGTAATAGAATAAGAAAAAGAAATGAAAAAAAAAAGACTGAGAAGCAATAGCTTCCCGGACCGGCCAAAGCCAGCCCGGCCCAACACCCCAGCAAAACCCATGCAGCTGCTCCCTGCAAAAAGGGAAACCGAAAGCTCCCAGCCTCGGGCCAATGCTCGGCTGAGCAAACCCAAGCCCCAATAGAGCAAATCCCAGGCCGAGCATATTATTCGTTTACTGTTAAACAATAGAGGCCCGATCCTCCACCCTTGCTCTGTTCGACCAAGCGGATTATATATATATCAGAGAACGAGAGTTAGAAGAGGAGTATTTCGAAACAGAAACCCTAGCCGACTCCCGACACTGTGCAACCACCCAGGGTCCCTCCTGATGTCGGGCGACCATCCCCGACGCCTGCACGTCGAGGTTCGACGGCGGCGTTCGCCGGAGCGCGCGAGCGTACGCGCGCGCGCACGAAGCATGACAGCAGCAGTACTGCGAAAGGGCTACCTTCGCAGCGATTTTTCGTCGCGGATAATGGGTCGTTTCACGAACCGTTCGATCTGGTATATTCCCACATGACCCTCTCCTAAACCCTTCATTTATTTCGATTTAAGCTCTGTCGTACGCGTCGTAAACCGAACCCAAAATTGCCGAAAAACCTGTTTAAAAACAGGACGGAAAACAGTTGAAATAGCCTACTTCGCATTTATTTATCTTCCAAACCATGCATAATTTCGAAAACCTATTAGAAGGAGTTTATTGACAACATGTAGGGCTTTGAATCCCTTTTTGCGGAATTTGATTTCATCGACTACGTGCCGAGCAATCGGATTCCGAAGCTTCCCAAAAATCTGTTTTTAAAAATTAGAAAATTGTTCCACACGACATGCGTCACGCCAATCGGGACGACGTGGTCGCGAACCGAAAGCATCGAAAGCTGCGTAACGGCTTCATGGTCGTGTGGGCTTTGACGGAATTCAAATTGGTCGCGTGTGCGCGACGAATTTGATGCGTATCCGTCGAAATTCCCCGTATCGGCCTCTGTGCAAATTTCTCAATTACTTTGTGCACGCTCGTCAGATTGAGACGAAACTTGCGCCAACAGGACCGTATCATTTTTCTGGTCCTGTATGCCAAGTTTGGTCTGATTCTGAGACCGTTGATAAAATCGTCGTTTTGCGGGCCCCACGGTCCCACTCAACGGGCGATTTTGTGCACGGCCCACCGGAATCCAACTTTGGACGTACGGTTGGGTTCGTATCGGAAAACTGGATCCGTAGACATGTAGTTTGACGACTTTAGAGACCGTTGACTCTGGCACGTTTTTCGGTGCAAAGCGGGTCCAACGGCGGACATCGTTTTTGCCCGAAATTACCGTTCTTCCCCTGTGTCCAGAATTGGACTTAAGGACAGGCAATCCTAACTAATTTGACTATTCTGAGATCATTGGTATTGTCTATTTCAGCATCCGGGGACTGTTATATGGGTTTTTGACTATTGTGGCACTTTGAGTAGTTCAGATTGTCGATTTCACCAGCAGAGGACCACAGGCGAGTACAGTTTATTGTCTGCATTTCGATACTGATCTTTACTATATTTCATTGATTAGTCATTGGTTATGTGATTTTTATACTCTATTATAAATTGTTGAGTCGGGAATGAGAAGTACCAAGGATGTGTGATCAGACCGTAGACATTGTAGATATCGTAGACATTGTAGATATCGTAGACATTGTAGATATCGTAGACATTATAGATATCGTAGACATTGTAGATATTGTAGACATTGTAGATATTGTAGATATTGTAGATATCGTAGACATTGTAGATATTGTAGACATTGTAGATATTGTAGACATTGTAGATATCGTAGACATTGTAAATATTGTAGACATTGTAAATATTGTAGACATTGTAAATATTGTAGACATTGTAGATATTGTAGACATTGTAAATATTGTAGACATTGTAGATATTGTAGACATTGTAGATATTGTAGACATTGTAGACATCGTTACTTTTCTGCAAGTAGATATCGTAGACCGTGCGGTGTAGCACCCCAGACCGATCACATGTCAAAGGTACTTCTAACGGTGGAAAGTATATTGGTCTATTTATTACTATTGATTTTTCTTACGGCTTTACTGTTATTTTCAAAACTCATGATTGATGTCTAACCTTTGTCTTATAGTCATTTTCTTTATTTGAAATTGCATTCGGTGAATTGTGCTCGTTCCATTCCTGACTGGAAACCAACATTTTTAGGTTAGCCGTGGATTCACTTAGCATGGGAGATACGGGGATACTTGCAGCCAGAAGCCTAGAGACTAGCTAGATAGTCGAGTTGTAGTCATTTCATATATGTGCAAGTTTATATTTTCCTGCAAATGTAAAACTTGTGATCATTGTAAATTAAATTAATTATGTGAATGAGCATCTTTGTGATTATGATCTTCATGGCCGTGACAGCGTACTACCGCCGACTCTGCGGCGTAGGCTGGCTTGGACACGTCTCGTATCCGTTTAAAAAAAAAAAACGGGTGCGGGTCGTGACATCAACATATCCTCCGGGTCAAATCGATTTATGGTTGTCTTGGCCTTACAGGTCCTGACCTTTTACTTTCCACCGCGGATGTTCATGGGGAAGGCTCGGCCTGCCGCGATCTGGGGGAAAGGAGCGTTTCCTCTCCTTCGCCGTCTCATGTCGAGGGGCCTCCCGCCAACTTTGGGCAGATGGGAATGGAGCTGGCGATGGTCTCCGCCTCATCCTCTGCTGCTTATACGGCTCCGGAGATTGACCTCTCGACCCTGCCGAGTATTCAAGTTCTGCGGGCTGCTGAAGAGGAGTTGGCCGCTGTTCATGCGTCCTTCCGTACGGAGTTTGTTTCCCTTGTGGCGGGAGAGGCAGATTCTGTTACGTCTTCTTCAGCGTTGCCAGCTACACTCCCGTTGACACCGACTTCTTCGGAGGCTCTGGACGAGGTGACGCAGGATGTGGTCGACAGCTTCTATCGCCATTTAAAGAGGGGCGTAGATGCTGCCGTATAACGGGGGATCCCTTTTTCTCTGTCTCTACGGGGTGTTCGGGGTCAGATTAACACTTTGAAGGCTCTTCCTGGTGGGGTGGGGTTGGCCGCACTCCTGGAGCCTAAGTTGGCAGAGGCTGATCAGCTTGTGACCCAATTGCTGGCGATACGGCAGGCTGGCTTGCCTGCTGCGATTGAACGGGAGCGGGGCTTCCTTATTGCTGCTCGGGATAGGATCAAGCTTGCTCGAGATACTGCCGGGCCAGTTGTGCAGGGGGACCTTGACAAGTTCTCCGTTTCGTATGACAGGCTGGGTCGTCGAAGTCAGGCTTGTAGGGCCCGGGAAGAATCTGCTTCTCGTGGAATAGCTGACACGAAGGAGCGGATTCTCGCACTCCAGAGGGAGTTGGCCTTCTTAGAGTCAGAGCTGGGGGCTGCTCGTACGGAACAGGAGTCAATCGCTCGGGAGGCCGAGAGGGTTTCCCGATCTTCTGTCAACCTGGAGCGGGCTTTCAAGAAGTTCGAGGACAACTGGCAAGCTCATGCTCATCTGGAGGACACGGCGGTGCTGATCCAGGAGGCGGAGCGTCGAGCTAAACAGAGGCTTGAGCGGTCGGTTGCCTTGCTGACGGACCGTCTCATGGCGTTATGTGCCCCGGAGCAGTGATCAGTCTTTTGTCTTCTTTTGCTGTCTTTTTTTTTTCTTTTTGTCTTCATTTTGTAAGGGATGAGATCCCAAATGATGTAGCACTTTGAATTTTGAATAAATGAGCATGTTTCAACTCATCTTCTCTTTCTTGTACTTGTGGTGTTCGTGGATTTGGACCTGCTGGAGGATTATTTGTGGACCTGTCACCCTAGGCGTACCTTGGTTTTAGGAACGAGTAACAAGTTTTGGAGAGGAATACCTAGAACAACTTCGCGATAAGACAGCTATAGAAGTTTTTGGTATTCAGGAGAACGCCAAGGAGCAACTGGGCTCCCAGGCATGATAGGGAAGGGATGGGCGTGTACTGGAGATCCAGTACAGCATCTGTGGTCGACTGAGGACATTTGTGGTCATCAGAGGACATTTGTGGTCAACAGAGGACATTTGTGGTCAACAGAGGACGTTTGTGGTCAACAGAGGACATTTGTGGTCAACAGAGGACATTTGTGGTCAACAGAGGACGTTTGTAGTCAACAGAGGACATTTGTGGTCAACAAAGGACATTTGTGGTCAACAGAGGACATTTGTGGTCAACAGAGGACATTTGTGGACCTATTATCCTTGTTGTACTCCGGTTGTGGGTACAGATAATAGGTTGAAAGGGAACCGACATACTTACTCAGAGGTAATGGGGACATGGCAAGCATAAAGGTTTTTTCGACGGAGCCTTCCCACTCAGAGGTAATGAGGACATGGCAGGAGTGGGCTCAATAAAGAGGGGGTACATAGAACGACTCAGAGGTAGGAGGACGTGGAAGTTCTATACGAGGGGGCAGTTTGTTTTTGGTGGAAGTGAAAACGACTCAGAGGTAATGAGGACATGGCCGTTTCGGAAATTTGGGGATCGATTACCCTTTTTGTGCACTGGAAGTGCGGGTAGTGGATCATGAGGGAGGATCTCTTCCAAGAAGAAAGTTCAGAGGTATGATCATACATGACTTACTATCTGAAAGAGTGACCGGAATGTGAGTTCAGAGGCACCAGCGGGTACATAACTCGATAATTTGGAACATTGTGAAAGCGTGAGTTCAGCGGTACCAGCGGGTACATGACTCAGTAATTTGAAGTACATGTGGGTATGAGTTCAGCGGCACCAGCAGGTACATGACTCGATAGTCTGGAATATTGTGGAGGTGAGTTCAGCGGTACCAGTGGGTACGTGACTCGATGATCTGGAAAATGTGTCATTTAGACATAATATTTCTTCAGGAACTTGCCGTTGACAGGCAGCATGAGCAAGTCTCCGTTTTGCTTTGCGAGGCGGTAGGCACCGTTGGAGAATACAGCCTCGATGATAAACGGGCCTTCCCATTTTGGTTGGAATTTACCGGCGGTTTTATGCGTCATAACCATCGGCCTTCGGACCGCCAGAACGAGATCGCCCACTTGGAATGTTCTGACTTTGACTTTCTTGTTGAAGGCTCCAGAGATGCGCGCTTGGTATAACTCGATTCGTTGCTGAGCCAAGAGGCGCTTCTCATCCAAGGCCTCCAACTCTTGTAGCCGACGACGGTGGTTTTCGTCCGTTGTCAACTGATGTGTAAGGGCGACGCGGAGTGAGGGGATCTGAGTCTCTAATGGGAGGACTGCCTCACTTCCGTATACCAGGGAAAATGGTGTATTTCCGGTGGCTATTCGGACTGTGGTGCGATACGCCCATAAGCATTCGCCAAGCTTCTCGTTCCAGTCGCGTTTGTTGGATGATACGAATTTCTTGAGCAGCTTGATGATTGTTTTGTTGAATGCTTCTACCAACACATTTGCTGTCGGATTGTATGGCATTGAAGCAATGTTCTGGATGCGGTGCTTATTGCAGAACCGATAGAAGGCGTGGCTTGCAAACTGCGGACCATTATCGTGTATGATCCTTCGTGGCAGTCCAAAGTGATATATAAGGTGATGCTTGAGGAAGCTGATCACGTTTGATGTCTTTACTTCCGCAAGTGGGACAGCTTCCGCCCATTTGAAGAAATAATCTGTAATGGCTAGTATGAATCGGTGTCCTCGGGAGGAGGGCGGAGCAATTGGACCGATGATATCCATTCCCCATGCTTCAAATGGCCAGGACGCCACTGTCGGATGTAGAAACTCAGATGGTTGGTGAATGAAGTCCGCATGGACTTGGCAGGCTTTGCATTTCCTGGCATAGTCTATCGCATCTGCCACCATCGTGGGCCAGTAGTAGCCCATTCGGCGAAGGCGGTCTTGCAATTTAGGGCCAGGTTGATGGGCCCCGCAGACACCGTCATGAGCTTCTCGTACGGCTTCTTTGGCTTCTACGTTTGACAGGCACCGAAGCAACAACCCGTCGTAGGATCGTCGTTATAGCATCTTTGTTTCTGTATCGTAGAAGAATTTGAGAGAACGCCGTCTGATGGAGGTGGCTTCCTTTGGATTCTCGGGAAGGATGTCGTAGACTAGCAACCCCCAGCTTGGTACTCGATGCTGGGCGGGGAGTGGTTGGTTCGCTAGAAGTCCCAGGCCTTGCATCGGGGTGACGACTCTTCTTGGGAAAACGTATCGTCATTGGCTTGTCGGAGGGATTGAGCTTCTCAGTTTGTGGCTGGCCAACTCTTGGCAGTCTAATTGTTAGTGGCTCCGTTGTAGGTCTCGGCACCTGGCCCAACCTCGGCAGTCGGATTATCATCTGTTCTTCTTGTGCCGAGAGACTGATCGCATCCTTACGCAGAGTGGCCGTAAGGGGTGCTGACTTGCCGGGTTTGCGAGCTTGGAGGTAGATCGTCAATGGTTCTTCTGATCCGGTGGCTGTCTCGGTACGAGCTCGTACATCTTCTTCACCAAGGTGTCTCTTTGATTTTTCGTAAAGGCAAGAGTTTGAGTAATAAGATTCGACCCCTTTGAAGGGATCGATATCAGTAAATTCTGTCCTTATGAAGCCATGCTTATCGACATATTTGAAGCATTGGTGCAGTGTGGAAGGCACGATCATATAATCGTGTATCCAAGGGCGTCCCAAAAGGATGTTGTAGGAAGTGTCGGCATCTATGACGTAGCAGGTAACTTCTGATTGGAGATCGCCAATCTGACACTTCAGGCGAATCTTCCCGATTGGGTAGCTCCTGCCCGAATTGAAACTGCTGATGGCGGTATTTGTTGGCGTCAGGCGATGCATCGGGATGCGGAGATGATGTAGCAGACCTTTCGGAATGATGCTTATGGAAGACCCAGGATCAATATGCATCTGGTCCACCTTTACATCGCCGATGTATCCGGTGTATATAACGGGCGATCGTGCAGGTTGGTTTTGATGAGCATGTCCTGCGGAGTAAAGACAATATTGGGCATCGCTCCCGTACACGCACTGTCTTGGAGATCTGCAGGTTGATTTTCTCCCGTGAGGTTGACCTGAGCCAAGTATGCGTCGGCATTTTGGAGTGCATCGCTCAAAGCCGTGCGGACATCCTTTGAGAGCCTCAGGAGTTCATATAAGGACAATTTGGCCGGTGTATTGGCCAATTGTGCCAAGATGTCAAAGTTGTAGGGCCTCTCCAGCCCCTGAGGTGTCTCTTTTCGGAGGGATTTGTCGAAGCGAGTCTCCTTCGGCCTAGGCTTGTCGGTCGTCGGAGGCTGAGAAGGCCCTGGAATGTCAGTGGTAGCTGGCGGATGATCATCGGTCGAGTTCTCAGCCACAGGTTGGGATTGTGCTCCAGATCGAGTAACGACAGCTGTAACTTCTTCCACATCTGCCGAGACGGTGCGGCAGGATCTGACTTTTTTACTCTTCTTCTTGTGAATAGAAGGCGGAGCGGACTGAGTTACTTCAGGTACTAGATCCGGATGGACCCACATGATTTCCCCCCGTGATGTGGTGAGGGGTACTAAATCAGCAGCTTGATCCCAGGCAGGTGGAAGATTAGCAATCTCCATCGTCGCCAGAGGGATGGGTATAACACCGTCTTGAGTCTCCGTTGGAGGGAAGCTGCCGAATTGAACGGACACCATATTGGCTGCTACGGTTACCTCCTCGAAATCGATAGCCAGAGCGTTTGAATCGATGAGGTTTTGGATATATCGTTTCAGCTGGTAGCAGTCATGTGTAGCATGGTGAACGTAGCGGTGGTAATGACAGAACTTCGGGTTCTCCAGATCTGCTGGCCGCGGTTCCCGTCTTGGTGGAGGAAGCTGAATTCTGTCTCCTTGTATGAGCATGTCCAAGATGGGCTTGACGTGACCGTCTTCAAAGGAGTAAGTGATTTACGGCCATTGTTTGTTTGCCGGCTTTGGCTCAGGTTTCTGTGCCGTGTCGGTCACCATGGCCTGCTTTCCTCTGCTGTCCCGATTGTTGGAGGGGCTACCCCCATTGTCGTTGTTGGTGTTGGGACGCTTGCCCTTGTTCTCTCCCTCCGAGATGTACAACCCCAGTTGGCGAGCCTTCTTCAACCGTTCTTCGGCACTTGTAGCACTGATAATAAATGCCTTCCAATCCTTGAATTGACTCTCGCCCATCCAGAGACTGATTGTTGGAAGCAATCTCTTTTGGCAAATTTCAATCAAGGAGGAATTCGGATTACCAGATGGTAACTTCATTGCGGTTTGACGAAACCGCTCAATATAATTCCTCGTCAGCTCTTTCTCTCCCTGGACGACGTCCATGAGGGTAGACATTGTGACGTCCTGTCCTACCTCGTAGAATCTCTTCCAGAACAAGCGCTTGAAGCCAGCGAAGGAGTGGATACAGTTGTCTGGCAGGTTGCGGTACCAGTCGAAGGTGACTCCTTCCAATGCCCCAATGAATAATCGCGTGAGGATAGCATCATCATGGGGCAGATGGTCGGTGGTGACCTCAAAATAAGTGATGTACCGACTTGCTGAGGTCTTGCCATCATACGGGTTGATATTGAACGGCTTATATCTTGGTGGGAATGGAACATCCCTCCATTCAGCAGGATATGGTTGCCGCATTCTGAGGTCTTGAGCATTTTCTCGGGCATGGAACATAGCTCGGAGCTCCTGAACCTCTCTTCTTACTTCTCGGGCCTCATCTGTCGCGGTTGGGGCCGTTATTTCGGAAGGATTATTGCCCGGGTTCGGTGCCGCTGAGTTTGAGTCCGCATTGACCGCGGGACCCGTGCTTGTTTGGCCAGGCGTCCCTCCTTGCAGAGTTGGAAGAGCGGCTTTGATTTCATCTACAGACTTGACCAAGGCCTGCAGTATAGCCTCCAAAGTGTCGATGCGTTGGCGATCGCTGGAACCACCTTGATTGCTGTCCGTCATGAACACCGTCCTTACATGAGGAGTGATGAAAGGAATGGTGGAGGATGTGCTCTCCGAGTCATACCCATGCACCGAGAAGTCATCGGGGTATGTGGGAATGTTCTCTTCGGGTTCGGACTCGTAGGGAATAGTACCCCCAGCTTCGGAGCTTGCTTCATCTTGAGAGTCATGGATGTCTTCGGGGACATCAGCATCTGTTGTACCTGATGGGAGAGTTGTCTGCCCGGGCTCGTCTCCTTGAAACATTGGATTGTCGTGGATGTTCGGAGGAGTGCTACCCCCAGTTCCCACGACCCCCAGCGATGTGGATGATGAATCTCCTATTGTAGCAGATTTCATTTTTGAACGGGTGTTTTGGAAAACTCCGGTGGCGGCCAACTGTTTAGAAGAAAGCCTTTTAGCTGTAGCGGTTGATATTTTTGGGCTGGAGATACTTGTCTTCTTCCCTCTCCCCTCGGCGGGGTTTTTATGAGTAGAGTTGCAAGAGACAACTGGAGGCGCCTCGTCCTCTGAGTTCGGGTGCTGTAGCCTTTGGAAGACGGACGACCGGTCTTCTTTTACTGCCGCGTTGTTGCAACAGCAGTTGATGTCACACCCCAGAACCAGAATACTGGAGAGCGGGGGCAGACATAGCCAGCTACGTATAATGAAATGGGATCCACTCTACTATACGGTCACGGCTGTCTAGATATATGATGGTTTATCTACAAGCCATCAGTCTCTTAAGGTCAACAAGAAGCCTAGTGTCTCAATCACAAGCAAACAAGTAAATATTACAAGATGTAAGATCACCAAATATACAATAGTAAGGCATCCCAAACATTACATATTCAACTGATCATGAAGCTAGCCGTTACAAAATGTGAGGACTAGCAAGAGTTTTAGTCATACATGATCAACCCTAGGTTGCCAATCATGTTACAGCCCGTAGGAAGACAGTAAGTAAAATGTACATGAGCTAACACTTGTTCGGCGGCTAAACGCCTTAAAAGAATAATTTTATAATAAAGTGGGAGAGCCAAAAATAACCCACTCGTTGCCAGGATTCCGTCTAGTGGTCACCATGTGGCTGGAGATTCGGTAGATCCTCTGGAGCTGCTCTGGTATCTGGCCATACAAAACCAGCTGGGTCAGGTCCCAGAAAGAGCAAGTGCCACAAAGGAGGCTTCACTTAGGAACTAAAACCAGCAATCAGCACAAGAGTAATAATATATAATAAAAGACAACAATTAAAGAAAACAGGACAGGTGATATACGATGGGATAACCATGGGACTATTCAGATAACCAGGTTACAACCCGTAAACCAAACAAGGACCGGGGTTGTAACCCTTCGTCTGAACAGAACTTGGATTTTTCCACCATTTATCGGCAAGATAAAATAAGGATTCATGACATGTAACAATCTTGATATTGAATTAAAGTAAAGCACGAGTAATCATGTCATGTCATAACCTTATACAGGATCGGGACGAGACAAAGCTGGACTAGACTCCATCCAATCAATCACGGCCAAGCAAAGAGTACGGCTTGATAGTTTAACTAACTAGGGTTATCACAGGCCTAATTACTAGCAAGATGCAGTGAGATTATTCCACAGCCACAAGCCCTACAGACCATCCAGGCTATCCGGACGCAATTAGAGTTGAATTCGAGTGGGTACATCTCCAGGAAACGCATGTACCCTTAGGTGACTTAGAGGGTACAACACATGACAGTGTGCTGGAAATGTGCCCTACTCGACGGTAGGCTACAGATCCCAAGTGGGGCGCCCAGATAACGGGATTGCCTGTAGCTGGAAAATCTCTTCATGACTACTGGATTATTCTAGTGATTAGCCTTAGTCGATTTCAGTGGGTGCCCCTGACCGTGGTACTCAGGGATCCCCGTCCTAGACATGATGCAAGACAAGACGGGTTTATTTGCACAAGCACAATCGTCCACGGTGTCCAGGTCATTCAATCATGTCATGTCGTGTTAGCCGTCGCAACAGTATTTCGAGAAATATCATGTCAGGTTTATCATGTCAAGAGTGCGCCACGGCGGACCACTATCAAGAATTATCATGTCAAGTTAATTGTCAAGTCAAGTTATCTTGTCAGGGGTGCACCACGGCGGGTCACTATCAAGTCATGCCAATTATCAAGGAGGAGAAAAACTTGCACAATTAAATAATAATATATTAATATTATATATATTCCTGAAGCCAAGGAGAAACTCTACAACTTTCATGTTGGGAGTGGGAAGAAATTCGGACCACAATTCACGCAAATAAGACATTTAAACAATCAAAGTGGGACCCATGCGGTCCAAAAGTGGGAGAACAAACATGCGGTCAAAGAGAGTGGGAAGACAATAAATGCGAGCTTCCACTTAAACAAAGGAAAGGGACACGTGGCCACTCAAGTACAGAGGCCATGTGGGTCCCAACCTTAAATGCAGCAAGGGAAGGGTTCACGTGAACCATCCAAGTATATAAGGCCATGCGGCCAAGAACCCTCATGCGGCCAGGAAGTGAAAATTAATGCCATGCAAAAATAGTACAAGGCCATGCGGCCCACAATAAATAATTCTATGGCCAACAAATAGTTCCAAACTTGCTAAATGCCTGCAAACAGTTGCATGCAATAATAAGGAAAAGGCCATGCGGCCATTACAAATAGCCATGCGGCTACAATGCATAAAAAAAATTGCTTTAAAGTCATGCGGCCGAATGCTATATATGCGGCCAAGCCTATAGGCTTGCATGCAGCCAAGCTTTAAGGCTGCCTATATGCGGCCGAATATGGATGCATGCGGCAGCAGTGCAAAAATGCATGCGGCCATGTGATGTACTAAATGCATTAATGCATTATAAGTCAATGCATGGTAATGCATTAACTGCTTCCAACAATGTATAATGCATGCAACAATGCTTTTAAGCTAATGTATTAACTAATTCTAACAATTGTATAATGCATGCAACCATGCATTTAAGCTAATGTACGTGGTTTTGCATAAACGAAATGCTTGCCACAATTTTATTTTATGATGCAAGAATTGCATTAAATTATGGATACTGATGCAGGCTAGCAAGCATGCATGCAATTCCTTATGCGGCTGACTTTCCTCCCTTGCAAGAAAATATTAAAATCAAGGTAAAAGCCATGCGGCTCTTTAGTATTTACTAATGCATGCAGTCATGCTAATATTCCAAACAACATTACTTTCATGCGGCCAATAATATTAAGGCCAGCAAGTACATGTGGCTCAACCATTTAGAGATTCATGCGGCTCACCACTACATTATATGCATACAATTGAAAACTGTACGTGACAATTATTATTAGGCCTTGCCTGAATTAATATGATAGCTAATAAATGCTGTCATGTCCATGCGGCTAAGCAAGTTTCATGCGGCCAAAATGCAAGCTAGTAATAATTTGTTGCCAACTGAGAAGAGGTTCATGAAAAATACCATGGCTTCTCCACACCACCAAATTTCCCACAGGAGTCCAAATTTGGACTTTCATAGGTCAAAATGGGGTAGGACGAAATTCTCAACAACATGGAACCATCAAAACTTAGAAATAACAAGGTTAAACAGATCAAACCTAAGAAATTCTGAAAATACCACAAAACTAGATTTACAAGAATTTAACCATGGAAATGAAAAATGCTAAGTACTAAAGTGGGTTAGAAACACATGAGAGAGACAATGGAACAATAAAATGGGGTTCCTCCATGAAGCAAGATGCACTTGCCTAAGCTCTCCACCCTCTCTCTGGTAGGTGGAAATTAATGGGGAGGAAGAAGAAAGAGTAATGAGTAATAATGGAAGAGAGAGAGTGGAAAGATATTTATGGTGGGAGTGGTGGTAGGTGGGAGTGGTCCTCCACATAAAACTAAACCAAGCCAAACCCACCAAACCGAACCAAACCAAGCCAATGCAATCCCATGATGAACCATGCTAATACAACATGCAAAATAAAACCCAAGGTTAACTAATTATGACAAACCAAAAATATGCGCCCGAAATACGTACACGTATTTCCAATACGTAATGCGAACTACGGGCATTACAACTCTACCCACCTTAAAAGAATTCCGTCCTCGGAATTTAATCAAGGGGCTAGAGTGGCAAAGACAAGCTATACTAATCTCAGGCAAGCTATACTAAGCAATCAATCATACAATCATGTATGTAAGCAAGGAAATCGAAGGCACGAGAAAGAGGAAAGATATCCTGCTAGGAACCTCGTTGCCGGTTCTGAATCTGAGCTTGGACCTGGGCATACTGCTGGGGTCTTTGTAGCTGGAAGGCTAGGACCTGAGGCGGCAATGGCCTCGGAGGCTGGTACTACTGCTGAAACACTTGGGCCTGAGGCAGCAATGGCCTCGACAATGGATACTGCTGCTGCTGCTGGACTGGGGCTGATCCCCTTACCGAGGGACTAGTCTGGGCCGATGATGAACTGGCCCTATTCGGACAGGACCCTATCTTGTGGTCCGGTGCTCCACAAGCCAAGCATAATCCCTGTGCTCTGCGACACTCTGAAACAACGTGTCCTGGCTTCCCACAATGAGTGCAGCCCATTGCGGAAGACTGCTTCTGCTTCTGCTGTGGAGGAGACGTGACCGACGTCACTGAGGCCGCCTGCCTCGGAGTTCCAATTGTCAAAGCCCTGACTGCCGAGGCTGGTGTTGTCGACTGGGTCATCTGACCGTGAGATCGCTTCCGACCTCCGGTCCTGTCCACTATCCTGTGGGAGGTGTACTCGTGCCTCCTAGCTGCCCTCAATACTGCATCAAAAGTCTGATGCTCAAACTGTTCCACTGCCAACAAAATCTCGAGGTGGAGCCCTTGCTGGAATCGCTGGGCTCTGTCAAACTCGGTCGCCACCAAAGTGGGAGCAAACCGACTAAGCCTGGAGAACTCGGCCGCATATCCATCGACCGTTCTGCCTCCTTGCTTCAGGTTGGTGAACTTGGTCTGAAGATCATACCGAGCCACCGCATCGAAGTATTTAGTCTGGAATCTCTCTCTGAATAGTGCCCATGGAATAGGGGCTACTAATCCCATAGCCTGTGCTGCCCACCAGCTGCGGGCAAGATCCAGTAACTGCAGGCGCACAACGGCCACCTTCTCGTCTTCTGGGGTTCTGGCTGCCTCTAGAATGACTTCAGTATCCTGGAGCCACGCGTCAGCAGTAATAGCATATTCACTGCTATCGAAGAACGGAGGGTTCAGGCGCTTGAAACTGTTGGCTGCACTGTTCCTTGGATGACCGCCTCTGTTCAGAGCATCTTCCACTGCCTGGTGCAAGGCATCGCCTCTACGATCCTAGGAAGCTAACAATGATCTGATGAGACCCACCAAAGTGCCATCATCAGGCTCTGCAGGCTGGACTGGCAGAACTGGCGGCTCTCCTCCAGTAGGTACGACTTGGGAGGCTGCTCCTGAGTGCTGGGCCTGATCTTCTGGTTGCTGTTGGTCCACGGGAGGTGATCCGTCTTACTGATCTGCAGGTCCAGGTTCAATACCGCTGAAGAAGACGACATGGGAACAATAAGGAAGGACCAGGACAGATCAATGATTACAAGCATGTGATCAGGACAAGAATTTCAGGAATCAAGAGGATATGAGCAGAGATCAAGGGCGAGTACTGATTGAGACATCTATTTGGTAAACTCTCACATATCTTGATTTTTAAGACCTGCATGGGCCACCACTGTTGACGATGATCTGGGTGCAGTGACGTCCATGTGAGGACTCTTTGCACATCGAGACCCCTTCTCTTTCCTTGCGCTTGTGGAGGATAGCCTCACGCAGGTCAGAGGAACCACTTTGTCCTTCCGCCGCCGGGGGCTGGATTCGAGTAGTTCTGTACAACTTTCCATCAGAGGCCTGCGTGATAATTAGCGGGACGTCCCGCTGGTCAGAGGTTGGGGCAGCTGACTGGGCTTGGTGAGCCTACGCTGCCCTAGACTTCTTTCTTTTAGCACTTGTGGGTGCGTAATAGGAAGAGTCCAAGTTGAATTCCCCGGAGTCTGGCTGATCATCCAGAGAGCCATTAAGGTCAGGACCGCATGAGAGACGGTCGAAGACTGATCGAGAGAAGCGTAGAACAGACGCTATACGGCTAGGATTGGAAATCGTGCAGGCTGTCTGCATGCGGCTGTCTTTGGCTGCCGGAAGAGTTGTTCTTGTGCGACTAGGAGTCACGACCGTGCAGGCTGGCCGCATGCGGTTGGCAATTATGGCCGCATGGGTTTTCTGCAAGCGATTGACTTCAGTAACCGCATAAGTTTCATCCGTGTGGTTGGCGACTGTAGCCGCATAAGCTATGCGGCTGACAGATGTGGCCGTGGGAGTTTTCTTCATGCGGCTGGCGGATGTAGCCGTATGAGTTTTTTTCCATGCGGCTAGCACCCTTATGCGGCTCGGATCGCATAGAGTTCCTCTTTGCCCCTGCAAGTCCAGCATCATAGTATTTTCTTCTGCCGGACTTGGGGACAGCAGAGTTGTCTACGGTCTGAAGTGGGGCCGCATGAGAGTCTTCCTCGCCGTCTTGAGTAGCAGAGAGTACTCCATCGAGGGCCTGGGGAGGAGCGAACGATTTTGGCCTCCACTCTTTGCGAGCCTTCGTGGTACGGGTGCGCTTCTGGACCGGGCCAGCGCTGCCTTCGGAGAGCATCTCTTCGAACGCCTGTTGGTCGAAGCGGACGACCATCTTCTGTTGTGTGGAGCCGAGTTTGGCTGCATCCGATTGCGTCACCAACTCCTCAGCCGTGGAGAAGTTTGTCCCCAGCAGAGTCGCCATCGTGTTTGCCATAAAATATAAAAGAGCAGAACAATTATCGGAGGACTGGACTTTTACTTCACGTTACAAACTCGCTTGTACAAAGAAAGCCTAGGGACGAAAACCTAGGTACAACAGTCTAAGTATAATTTTTTATTTTTGATTCTGGGGGGTGACGGTAGAGGCTCGGGAAAGCGACGGCAGCTCTGCCTTACTCCTTGGACGATCGGATGTAGCCTTGGCTCCTGTGACGAGATGCTTGGCGTTGACGAAGAAATGCCCTTCTTGCTCTCCTCGTGTTGCTCTTCTGGCTTCTCTCTCTCTCTCTCTATGTATATTTTCTCTCTGATTATTAGGGGGGAAGCTCTCTGTGTATATATCTGTATTTCTATTGCAAGGGAATGGCACCTTGCTATTTATAAGAGTGGGGGACATCATTAGGGTTTGGATGATTGTCCATTCTCTAAGTGGCGGCGGCCTGATGATTAACCAATCTGGACCATTCATCTTGAACGTGAAAGATCTGGGCCATTAACATGGATTATGCCAAATCCCATCAGCAATTAATGCTGATTGTAATAAATCTTCGTCATGATGACTTGCTGACATCTGCGAATCTTAATGAATAAATTTAATTCATTCTTCTGCCACGTGTCCCAGATTATTCGAATTTGGCCCAAGATTTGATTAACCTTAGGACACGTGTCCCGTCATCAATATTGAGCCGCATGAGGAGTGTCGATGCTTGGGCCGCATGAGGGTTGTCATGACCGAGCCGCATGAAAGAGTTCATGACCGAGCCGCATGAAGAGTCTCTATACTTCGAACCGCATGAAGGTTGTCATGACCGAGCCGCATGAATATATTCATGACCGAGCCGCATGGGGGTCTTCATGGCCGAGCCGCATGAGAGTCTTCATGACCGAGCCGCATGGGTATCTTCATGGCCGAGCCGCATGGGTATCTTCATGGCCGAGCCGCATGGGTCTCTCTGCCGCATAGATTTGCCTCAAAGTTTGGTGGACAGCGCCACATTTGTGAAGATTTTCCTCATTTCCTAGGACGATAGTGCTTTTTCGTGTCAGTCATTATGACGACTTTATGTCAGGGCTGACAGCCGGCAGAGCCATCAGTTGTCAGAGCATTAAATGCGTCTAGACGTTTAAGCACAGCTGTTGGCCACGTGGCCTCTCTCTTGGCCGCATAGAGTTTACTTGAGCTGCTTGTATATTTGAGCCGCCTGAGACTTCCGAGCCGCATGAGACACTTTGGCCGCATGGATCATTTTTCTCTTCTTTTTCATGCTTCTACAGTAGCTAATTGGTAATTAGCTAGATTATAATTAACTAGTTAGACTAATTAGTATTAATATTAGTTTTAGTTGTTAGTTGTTAGTGTTTTCCACTATTTTCCTACATCTATTACAATTACAGCATTGACACTAAGGTTTGTGGTCACCCTACACCACTTCTATATATTGGGGACTCCCCAATATTTTACATAATTTTCTACACACATCCCTAAGCAAACATAAACTCAGCCGCCATTTCTCCTATGGAATCTCGACCACCGATCCTCATCGTCGTGCTCGCCCCCGGCCAATCTCTGGCGAGCCACCACTACTACCACTCTGTTGCACAGCTGGCCTACCTAACCGACCACACCGTTACAGTGTCATCACCACCCCTACTCTACAGAGCCGCAGCCTCCCTGTCCCGACCGATCCTCATCGGAGCCACCCCGATCCCGGCCATCTTCTCCTTCCCGACTCCTTCGACCACCGCCATCGGCCACTGCCCTCCCTCGTAGCTACACCACCATGCCGCCCCACCACTGGCACCACCACTGGCACCACCCCCATCTCCACCGTACTCACCGCCATCAACACCTACCTTCCTGCCCTTCCTCCTCCCTCCGTCTGTCGCCGCCAGTCCCCCGCCAGTATCCAACCACCACAATCACCAACACTCCCACCACAACCAAAGCTAACACCACACCCATACAAACCACCAACACAACTACCATTACAAGGGAGAGACCAACTCACCTGATCACTCGACCGCCCAGCACCGTCGTGCCCACGAAGTCGTCCCAAATCAGATCTTCTCCTTCTCCGGCGACTCTACCTACCAGATCCACCTGACCCCACCGAACGCCGGCACTGACTACTCACGAACAACCACTGTTCATCGCCAGCATACCCCCAAATTCCAGATCTGCAACCTCTCTTCACCCACCACCGCCAGTGGGTCTCTATCGACCCCGTTTCTGACCGACGGTCGCGTCTGCCACCGCGTCGTCCCAGAGCTCTCCTCTGGCCAGATCTGGCGGCAACGTCTGCCACCGTCTCTTTGTACGCTGAATCCGGCTCCGCTGTAGTGACCCGCCGTGTCATGCCCCAGTTCCAGAATATAGAGAAACTTGAGACGCGAGCATGCCAGCTAATACAATCTAGGATAATTTTTCAATTTAATGGACTTATCCCTATACGTACTACGCTGTCCAGGGTACTAAAAGTAACTGATCATCTTTATCTCAATCCACAGTAATAAAGCGAATATCAAGAATGAACATAAAATATTAAAGTTGGCCACCCAGTAATATACATGTTCGAGCAAGCTCAATAAAGAAAAAAGCTTGTAAATAGTAGGCTACGTAGCAGCATAAATCAAATAAAGGTGAAATGTATACATGAAAGAGTAAATGGAAATATCAGAGAATACACACACACACACATACCTAAAACCTTGGTGCATCATGCAGCACCTGCCTAACTACTCTATACTAAATGCTCATCAAATACCTGGAGAGATCACCAGGTCCTCAGCGTGACATAGCAAGATACAAAAATACATGCCATAATATGAACTGAATAAAATGAACAACCCGAATCATAATGCGATCCAATATCTAGTCATCAATTAGTAAACCATATCACTGACCAATCCTGATCAATGGATGGCATACCATCCCATGATAAGACACTGTCCCATGATACGGTTCGATATAGGTACACGAATTAACCATTCTATGTGAATGCATATTGAAGACGACTTTAGAGCATATGGGTAGGTGAATAAAAAATTTGCGTCAAGACGTTGGATCACGAGAGATGTAAACATACATGCACTATTATACCTCCCGACTATACCTAGCGTGCAGCTAGTGGCCGTTGTCGGACATATCCCTAGTGTATGTATGGCCCATAACCGGGTAACCACGCCCATAACTGGTCCCACTGATGCTGAAATAAAATGACTATCTGTCCCATACGTCTACTGATAGTCTTCCCCGTCCATTGAACTGCGCAAGTCGTATCCACGACTAAAACAATCCGTAACTTAATGCAAGTCTCTAGCCTAGACACCATCTAACTCTATATGTACTGACACACGAACCGCTCGCACCGATGATTAGTCGAATGCGTAAGCTCGTGCCAACATAATGAACCCTCATTCACAGTGTCGTGTAATGTCTCGTGACAATTCATAGAAGTTATTCAGGATAACTTCACAATTTTTGGGTACGGCTACTAACTCTAAGTCACACACGCACGCACTCATAACATCGATGCTATCATCGATAAAACCCAAGTCATCCTTGGATACACACTACCAGTGTCACCAACTAGCAACACAAGAGTAGATATGAATAAGATAAACAGAACAAGTATGTCAAGATATCTTGCGTAGGGTGAAGCAGGAATTCGATAATGTCCTACAGGCAAATCGTCAAGTCTAAGAAAGGTAGCAACATAGGAGTCTTCATGAACATCGTTGGATGCTGAAACAAACATTACCAACATTTTTGGAATAAAAAATATAGCTAGGATATACTACCCATAAGTCCAATTCTGGACACAAGGGCAAAATGGTAATTTTGGGTCAAAATACGGTCTGTCGTTGGACCCACTTGTACCAAAATTCATGTCAGGATCAAAGTCATCAAAATCTAGCAAACTATATGTCCATGAGTCCAAAATGACGATATCAACTCAATGGTATATCCAGAATTGAATTTCGATGAGCCGATCTCAAAATAATCTGCTGACCCGGACGTTAGAATCCGGTTTGCACGAAAATGCGTATAAGAGCCAAAGTCCACTAATCTAGCAAAGTATATATCAACGAGTCCAGAATAACGATACAAACCTAACGATATATCCAGAATTGGATTCTGATGAGCCAATCTAAAAATAACCCGTTGCCTCGGACTACGGGACCCATTTTGCACCAAAATATATGCTGGGACCCACGTCTTCCAAATCTAGAAAACTATATATGAATTTGGGCCAAAACGATGCCACAAGTCAACTGGTGGTGTCAAAATTGGATTCCGGAGTCCTGGGTCCAAAATTGGAATTTTACAAGTTAAAAATTACGAATTTGGACGGCCAACTTCGGCGTTAAATTCAGCCAATCAAACGAGCTCACAATGGAATGAAATTTTAATGAAAAAAGTTGGTTATACCAGCTGTGCAAAAGAACTAGTGGCTCGTCAAAGGAGCTACAACAGAGGAGAAACAAATCCGTGAACTTGGCTCCACGGAACTGCCAAAAATAAATACAATTATTCGGACAACTTGGTGGCCAATTTTGACCTAGCAAATGACAGAATTAACGGCTAAAAATTTAGGCAAGATTGTGATGCAAGAAAGAATTCGGCGATCCAACGGTCGGATCTCCAAGAAATCATGCATGAAGTGGCTATCCCGAGACACGAATTCTGGTTCTCCAAACCGCGCGTCACAGCGGTATTTCGAGAGAAATATCAAAATCGATCGCCGTTAGCGTCGGATAGGATGATGACAGCCACATGAGGGGTCGCACGTGGAGCACAGTAGTTTAGTACAACTGTTGGCGGTGTGGGGTGGCCAACGACGAACACGGTCGCAATCGTGCACGAGGGTGAGCTAGGATGGCATGTGCGTAGGGGTCGCTATTGCGACCAACTGTGCACCAAAAGGCTGGCCGGACCGACCTATGCGGCTCGTCGAACTTGCTGGGGTGAGAGGAAGGTGATTGTGGTTGCCTTAGCCGGTGGTGGAAGCCACAGCAGCCGACAGAGGCAGCAACAACGGCAAGGTTACGACAGGAGTGGTTGCACCTAGCTGCTGCCATTTTCCTACGTCGATGGTCCCTTGGGCAGAGGCCGACGGTGAGACCCCTCCAGGTGGTCCTCCCTGGTCGGCAGAAGGCGACTGTGGTCGGCCCAGGCGGTGGCGGCGGCCACATCAGCGACAAAAAAAGCCACAACAGCCTTGATAAGGGTAGCAGTTGAAATGGCAGCGACTATAGGGAGAGGAAAATGAAGATAGAGGTGAAGGAAGATGTGGTGTAAGGAGAAGAGTAGGAGTTAGGTGTAGGTTCTTTATGGAGTAAAAAAGTGAAGATGAAGAAGAATATTAGCAGCAGAAGAAGAAGGATGGGGGGTCCTTTCTGTGATCGGCTTGGGGGGAGTTGTGTGTTTAAATTAAAAGAGGAGAGAGTAGATAGGTTAAGTAAGAGAGGGGGGAATTGATGGTCTGGTGTTTGCATGAAAATGGAATTTTTAGGAAGGATGGAAGAGTGTACTGAGGAGATTGTGTGCTAGGAATTTGGTGTGTGAGTTTGAGACGAGCAATGTGGGTGCATGGTCGGGTATGGCTAATGAGAGTAGTGTGGGAAATAAATTAACTTAGAGTAGGGGCTGCCATGGGGGTATATGTTGGCCCATTGGTCATGGTCAAACCTAATTTTAATAATTGATCTAACCCTGTCTCGATATAAGGGCTACTTGGACGGCTCCTGAGAACTACTACTGCTACCGTTCAAGACATGAAGCCATTTTGCCACATGAGTCTGTATTTTCATATTTAATATAATTATTATTATTTATTGAGTCTAGGAATATGATGTACATCGAGTTGTACTAACAAATATGCTACCCCAAAATATTTTCAAAATATCCTTGTTTTGAAAATAGCCCATTATACAAAAAGATCCTAAAACTGCTTAACTTTTCAAAAATCCCAAAAACCAATTTGTAAAAACCCTAACAGAACTCCAAGGAAATTCGGCCCAAATTCGTCCCGAGTTCGGTTAGTGCCCGTTGG
The DNA here is from genome assembly GCA_029216955.1 of Iris pallida. NCBI lineage: Eukaryota > Viridiplantae > Streptophyta > Magnoliopsida > Asparagales > Iridaceae > Iris > Iris pallida. Next base: position 10,246,262 of record JANAVB010003600.1, read on the forward strand.
ATTTTAAATTTGGTCATCTTGCAGTTACGGATGCAACGACTATTTGCCGAGATTCTTTCAAAGAATTATGCCCGAATTCTTCCTTTAGAAAACCAATAAATAAAGAAAAAATTTCCTCATTTCAACACACATCCCTCTTCTCTTCTCTCTAAGCTTAATACATTCTTCCAAAGTGTTCTAAAGCTATTCTTTTTCAAATCCCAAGCCAGTTACAATCCTTTAGTCGATTTGCCAGTACGGTACGGTCTAGAAGTTTTAGAGTGATTGTAATCAGAGGCTTGATTGAAGAAAGATACTTCACAATTGAAGTTGGCCGAGTATTTTGGATCAAAGCTCGCATTGTAGAAGTTGCAAGGACTTCATATGAAAACTTGTGATATTTTTCCATAGTGGATTTCAACTGGAAGCTAGAGTTCTTCCGACTGGACTACTCCTCACAAGAGAAAAACCATTATATATCCTTGTGTTTGCATTTGCTCTATACTTTTCATTTACATATCTGTGATATATATATATATATATATATATATATATATATATATATATATATATATATATATATATATATATATATATATATATATATATTTTGTGATCTTGCTGCTTGTCATGCCCCACCCCCGTAGTAGCGATCGTCCTCGCTAAGGCGTGATGCCGCATGAGCCTAGATTGTGCTCGTGCATGGCAGTTTCATAACGGCCGATTACAGGGCTGCAATGGAGTCGACGCACAGAAGTTCCAAGCAGAAATATTGAAACATGCAGCAGAAATTTAGAAGCAACACACAAGTTATTCAAATGTGCTCTTTATTGATATTGAACAATAAGATTTCAATAGGGCGCAAGGCCCTGATTACAAGTCTCTCAAGCTCACTTTTCTTTCATTTTACAAGTCACTATGCTCTCTCTCATCTTTCGATACAATGCTTCAAGGCGACGAGTGCAGATTCTGCAAGATGGCGATGTCCATACATTATATCACGTATAAGTCTTGACTCTACGCGGCCACACGCTTCGAATCGCCGAGGAACTCCGTGCCTCGACGCATCCAAGCGAGCTCTGCGCCACGAGCTTCTACCTGTGCCTGCACATGAAAACTGTGTGGGTGTCAATACTCAACTGTACTGGTGGAGTGAGCTCCTCGCCCACCCATACAAAATCGACACGTTCATTTATTTTATGCAGCTTAATTCCCTTTTTGATTGTCTTGCTAGTCCTGCTTTAGGATCAATTATAGACATAGACGTCTTGGCCCATACCTGGCAACGCAACAACAGGGTCATGTTATACTCTACTCGTGACTTCAATACATATTCGAGGCAATGCCTCACCGAGTAGAAACTTACGCAACTCGGCCGTGCCAAGACTTTCACTTAAATTCATGTGCCTCTAGACCATCCTCGTGCCAATGACGTCAAGGGAGACGACTCATGCTGGTCGTGCCAATACACTTGCTCGTGCCTTAGAATCGAGGTCGTGCCTCCCAAGTATCAACCAGACTTAATCAACTTGTCTTACGGCCCTTTTGACTTAACTCGAGATGATGCCACATTTATGTCGAAGCACGTGTCCTTGCTATTGCCAAATCTTAGGCTCCAGAATAGTGATGCAATCGTGCACACCTAACTCATGCCGATTCAAGGTTAGCACTTGCAATAAACATAACTTGTTAACCCAACTCGTAACCAGCTAGTACTCAACGCAATCCAAAGGCATAAACACGCGGATAGCCGCTCTTATGCCGACACATCTATATGAGTAGTCACTAGCAATGTCAAACTATCCTAGATCTTTTGCATACGGTGACCATTCGCATGGCGAGGTACGAGTTCCCACCGAATGACCTACAGCCTATATTGTAATAGTTCACTTCAATCGAGTCGTACCGTCGATGAAGGCCGTACAATATCTGCAATTCCTCCTAGGCCGACACGAACCCGGTGCCCAGGGATCGCTCGAAGAATTTCGCCCATACGTGCAAGTTGTCCAATGACCATGCAAGACTCAACTCGATCTATCAAGTCCTTCCTTAATCATGACCATGCTTTCCATCTTTCTATCGTGACTCCCAAGTAGCGGGACCGATCTCGTGAACTCCTTTATCGAGACCTATCAAGACTCCCAAGTAGCGGGACTAATCTCGTGAATAAGACTTATCGAGACTCCCAAGTAGTAGGACCGATCTCGTGTGCTTCCTTATCGAGACTTAGCGAGACTCCCAATTAGTGGGATCGATCTCGTGAACGAGACATATCGAGACTCCCAAGTAGCATGACCGATCTCGTGTGCTTTCTTATCGAGACTTAGCGAGACTCCCAAGTAGCGGGATCGATCTCGTAAACGAGACTTATCGAGGCTCCCAAGTAGCAGGACCGATCTCGACGACAACCAGTCGCATGGACTTCCTTTGTCTGTGGCATGCTTTTTACTAAACCCACCGTGGCTCGTGCCTTAGACAGACCTTGTTCTCTAGGCGATGCTATCGCTCAAGTCATATACTTTATATGACGAGCCTTGATCTCGTGGGACTATGTGACTTGACAACCATAGCCAACATGGGACAGTGCTAGAAATGGCTACGATAGCCCAGCACAACTCTCGTCTAACTTATTCGGGCAACGACTTGACGAGCAAAGGCTGCGCCAAGCTTCGCATCGAGAGAACGTGCCGTGCACGCGTTCGACTTGAACAACCAAGTTTTTGGGTGTCTAGACTTAAGCCACAAGCCGTACAATACGACTTAACCCATGGGACATACGAAGGCTATGCCAAGCCTTGGATGACGGGACCGTACATGCATTATCAAGCATTCATGCGAGCGACGCCTATGACTTAGGCTAATTCGAGCATTGTGGCCACTTAGCAACTTAGGCCAACTTTCTTCTCCCAAGCCACGGGACGAAGGATCGAGTGTCATTTTAAAAGCACACTGAGCAAACTTCTCAGCAAACCATGGGACCATTTTTCATGTTCTAACACATTCCGACCCGTCGGGATTATTTTCTTAGCTATGTGGGTGCATCTCTTTTATTATCAAGCGTAACTTTTACAAGTTGAAAACATGCAAGTTATTATGTGAAGCCTAAGATGAGGCAAGTTCATCAAAACTATCCTACCTGAGCGAGGAGTCGCCTCGACCGAGCAGGTCTTCGAGCAGCCATTGTAAGGCTAAGTCCGAACGCCATCGGCATTTTGATTCCTCCGATTGACTGAGCAAGACGGGGCACTACATCGTAGACCACTCAAAAAAATTTTGTCCTCGAAACTAACTAACTATTTACTTTTAGACCTCTTTGATTTAAGGACTCTCGTACACACTCCGCCTATGCGTTTCTTTGATTTCGAGCCACGCTCGCACTACTATCAATCTTTCCCTTAACACGACTTCAAAATCCTCGACCCTTTTTCATTCCTTGAGTCTCACTTGAATTCAACGTATCACTTGGTTGGATTGTGCACATATTCCAGGCGTTCCCAAAATATATGCCTTCAACCAAGCCGCATGATAGAGAATTCGTCATTCTCACTCGAGTCGCATCGTGCACATATTTAGGCATCCTTGAAATATATACATGTCAGCCGAATCTCGTGAGGGATATTCCTATATTCTTGATTCTCTCTATCCATCTATACCAATCCTCAAGATCAATCTTTCGATTGCTATCTCTTGAAACAAGGGCGTCTCGCCTAACCGCTAGGCCATTTCTCAAGGCTAATGTCAATGTCAGGATTGGAATCATAGTTTCCCAACAATAATGCCAACGCTGACCCTAATCCTAGGGTCAAACCAAGGTCGATAATACAGAGTTTTCTACCCAAGATCATATCACTCAGATTTCTAAACATCGAGTATGATCAACTAATTCGCATCACGACATTCATTGCACTTATTCAAATCTGTTCAAATCATCGATTCTAACCAATTCATGTATTCGGTCACGAGGTCGTCTAGCACAACAATTTGTCATGCCCCAATCTCACGTAAGTTCGATTATCTATGTTGGACATGAATCACTATGCCACGTTCTCGCAGGATAATCGTCCTCTTTGGAGCGTAACTCTTGTTTGAGTCAAGACTAATTCATTCTCGATACGCGGATTGGACCTAGTCAATCCTCAAGTTCAATCATCAAGCATACTGAGTCCTTCTTGAGTCCACCTTCGCGTCAAACCACAAGTCGAAGCAATCAAATTGCTATGCCATGCAAGTTCAATCACCCCCACTGTATGAATCACCATACCAGCGCTTATGCGGAATGATCACCCTAATCGGTGTAACGCACGTGCGAGGCTGGAGCTGTGCTCGCATAAGACAAGAATGTCAACGTTGTGGTTATCGTCGAAGCGATCCAAACATTTTATTTTCATCCAAGCCAAGATCTCAGTTCGATAGTCTGTTTGTCATTCGTTTAACTAGAAAATCCTCGAGCCAAGTCTATCTTTTTTTTCGACATATTTCAACATCCCGAGTATAGCATACATCAGAACAATAACATTTTACACGATCATCATTCCTCGAATCAGAGCACCCCTGAGTTATCGTACATCGATCTTTAATACGCCTTAATACCATCGATGATGTACATAACCTGACGATCTTCCTTTGTAACGAACTCCGAGTCGTACAATTGATGCTATTGTCCCAATTGGATATACCATAATTTTATTCGACCAATTCGAAATCATAAGCACGATCCTCTAGGTTTCCTCGTTCAAGACATTCACTTTTATTCATCGTTCCGAATCGTTTTCTAACTCGCGTTGCCCATTCACAAGTTGTCCGGATGATATCTAGTTTGGGACATTCGAAGTCACGACCAACTAAGCGTGACACGTTTTAAGGCTTTTGCGCAATCGCATCGCCTCGCCGACATACTCATTGTTACCCCTAATCCTCAATTTTCGCTCGAATGATTTCCAAGATGAACCATACACCACTCAAGATTCGAGCCATCCGATTTAGTCCACAATCATGTTTGCATTATTCGCTAAAACATCTTTCAAATTCGTTCGACGAATCTCTAGAGTAATTGCTCACGTCGTCTCGACGTACTAAGTCGTTCGCACTAATTCTCAAAATCTAATCCAGTCTTCTGTGTACGCCTAAGTGTTAGTTCGATAGCGTTTCTATCGATACACTCCAAGTGTATCTCCATTCCCGACCGAGCGATACTTAATATCGCTCGCGATTCGTTTGTACCAAAAAGTCGAGGTGCGCGACAGACGGCACAACATAGCCAAAAGGTCGTGTGCATAGCTATCCCGTGCAGACTATACTCTGATTTTGCATGCTCATTTTCTAATGTCGACGTAGGACTATTTAGGCGCGCATGCGACTTGCCAACTTTAGCACGTGTTTTCTATCAACTCAAGTTTGACATCGTTCGGCACAAAGGCCATTGCCTACTATCGTGTTCGATTGAACACTTGTACGAGCTTTTGAAAATATTTAGACTTATTGTATGGACATGCCGTAGGACATTTGAGAGAGAGCGCACACTTCTTTATCAATGACGAGCTTTCAAAACTGAGAGATTCAACTTAAAGTCCAAGGATGTAAAGCCGTGCTCTGATACCATTATGTCACGTCCCGCTTCCGTAGGAGCGATCGTCCTCGCTAAGGCGTGATGTCGCATGAGCCTAGATTGCGCTCGTGCAAGGTAGTTTCATAACGGCCGATTACAGCAGCTGCGACGGGGTCGTCGTACAGAAGTCCCAAACAGAAACATTCAGCAACAATTTAGAAGCAACACACAAGTTATTCAAAATGAATAATAAGATTTCAATGGGGCGCAAGGCCCTGATTACAAGTCTCTCAAGCTCACTTTTCTCTCATTTTACAAGTCACTCTACTCTCTCTCACCTCTCGATACAAAGCTTCAAGGCGACGAGTACAGATTCTGCAAGATGGCGATGTCCATACATGATGTCCTGTATAAGTCTTGACTCCACGCGGCCGCACGCTTCGAATCGCCAAGGAACTCCATGCCTCGACGCATCCAAGCGAGCTCTGCGCCACGAGCTTCTACCTGTGCCTGCACATAAAAACTGTATGGTTGTCAGTACTCAACTGTACTGTTGGAGTGAGCTCCTCGCCCACCCATACAAAACCGACACGTTCATTTATTTTGTGCAGCTTAATTCCCCTTTTGTCACGACCCGTACCCTGAGTAGGGGCACGAGCACGTGGGTACGTCCAGTCTACGTTGCAGAATCAGCGATAGAACGCTGTATAGTTCTCCTAGAAAGTATAGCATCTAGACATAATATAAATGTACCTGGCATCTCCGTACGGAGGTATATAAACTCAATTCAATCACAAAGACATCTAGGAAAGATAGGCACGAATATCATATAAATATGATGGAAATAGAAGTACGAAAATAGAATGCAAATTCACAACATAGTAGAGAGTCAAAAATACTACATATGATCCTATAACAAAATATAGCATAAGTCTCATAAACTAGCTGGCTCGCAGTCCAGACAAACCTAACTAGCAGATCTAGATAGGTGAAATATCATCTATGGGCTCTAAGGGTAATAGCTGATCATAATCTCCATCCTGGCCGTATCCGTAATAGGTAGAGCAATCAACGTCTAAGTCATCTGTAAACATCAACGGTTATTCGGTCAGAAAAATGAGCAAGTACAAACTACCAACAACAGTTCTATAGTATTGACAAATGCTGTAAGAGACAATCACAATGAAATACAAGATAAACATATCAAGATAGAAATATAACAGGATATGTAAGCCCTAGATTTCAAAAATAATATTTTAATAATATTTAAATAGCTTTTATATATTTAAAATAAATTAATATATTTATTAGGAATTTTTTTAGAATTTTTAAATAATTTTTAAGTCAAAATATATCATGTTGTAATTATTTAAATTGTTTTAATATCACTTTGTAATAGTTTTAATTATTATTATATCAGTATGCATTTTAATAATTTGTTTTAATTACAGTTTGCAAATGATATTTGCAAACTGATAGGTTTATGGCATTTATGCAAAACCCCAAATTTGGGGGACCTTGCTGCAAACCACGTCACCCCCCCACGTTCTCTGGCCAGCTGCCCCCGACGACCGACGACCCCCTTGACCACCGCCCCGACAATCCGGCCAGCCCCAGCCCTAAAATCGACCTCCTCCTCCCTATAAATACCCCCCAGACCGAACCCTAACCCAAGCACACCACCACGACCCCCCTTCTTCCCCGACGAGACCCCACCGTGTCATATCCCTATTTTGGTAATAGGTATATGATCGTATAGGGGTTATTTTTCAAATTTCGTAATTGTTTAAAATTTTATTTATTTTTCCGGACTTTGGTTAGCCTTAATTGTTTAGGCCTGACATTTGATTATTGTCTCTATTTAATTGTTATTAATATTATTTTATTATTATTATTGGAGTTCATTTGATTAGCTTCCATTATTATTATTATTATTATTACTTATTATTATTATTATTTTCTAATAAAACCCCTAACCTAACCTATCCCCTCCAAACCTAACCCTCTCTCTCTCTCCAGCTCCCACTATCAGCCGCCCCCCTCTCTCTTTCTTCTCTCCCTCACTCAATACTCTCCCCCTCTCTCTCTCGTCGTCCCCGGCCAGCTTCGGCCACCACCGTCGCCATCTCCCCAGCCCCCTCTCTCCTTCCTCAACCCTCTCCCTCCTCTCTCCCTCGAGCACCCGCTCGCCCTCGCGTCCACCCCGGCCGCCCTCGTCTCGGCCTCCGCCGCCAGCACCACTTCCCACCACCATCATCGTCGCCATCTCCTCTACCACCCACCACCGTAGCTGCCACCGCCACTGACCTCCAGCTCGGCCGCCCGTCACCCCCGCGACCGCCACCACCACCGTCGGCGCCTTCATCACCTCCGCCACTACCTCCGCCGACGCCAGCGCCGCCATCTCCCCCGCCCCTTGGCACAGCTGCTGCCGTCGCCATCCTTTCTCTACCGCGGGGCCGACCCGACCTGGTCGAGCACCCCCTTGGTGAGCTCCTTCTTCCCTATCCCTCTGTTCTCCCTCTGCCTGTGGTCTGACCCGACCATGGCCGAGCTCCTCCGAACCCTCTCTCCCTTTCCCTTGGGCTGTGAGCTCCTCGAGGAGTGAGCCCCTCGATCGGCGTACCTCGGGCAGCTTGCTGCCTCGAGCAGTGCACTGCCTTGTGTAGCGTGTCACCTCAGGCAGCGCACCCTCGGTTGGTGTGCTTCCTCGTTCCTCATGTTTTTGGGTCGTGTGCACCTCGGTGTACGTGTCGCCTCATTTTGGGTATACCTCGGTCTACGTGCTGCCTAGGGCAGCGGGACGCCTCGAGCCCCGTGCTGCCTCGGGCGACGTGCCATCTCGGTTTGCACACCGTCTCATTTTTCGTGCCTCGGCCTTTGTGCCTCGGCCTTTGTGTCTTTCTTGATTTTCGTGTAGCATCGATTCGTATGCATGCATCGATTTGCATGACCGTCTTAATTTGCGTGACGTATTAGACTCCGTACCGTATCAATTTGCGTGCGCACCTCGATTTGTGTGTCGAATCGATTTACGTGCATCTTGGACTTTGGGGTCGTTTCGATTTACGTGCTCGCCTCGATTTGTGTGTCGCATGATTCGTAGACCATTCTGATATTCGTGATTTTCTCGATCTATATGTACGTCTCGATTTACGTGCACGTATTTCACGTTCATCTTGATATTCGTGCCATTTCGATTCTCGTGTGCGTCTCGATATACGTGCACGTCTCGATTTACGTGCCCGTATCGGTCCGTGTGCCTCGCTTTTCGTGCCAGATCCCTGCGCTGCTTGCGGGACCCGCACGGTATAGCCTCATGCCATTCTTCGTGATTTTGTCATTATTTTATTATTTAATTCTAATGATTGTTTATTGTGTGTTCTGAGGATCTCGATTGGCGTGCTAGCTTGGATCGCGACTGCCGAAGACTTGCTTGCCTAGCCGAGCCCTCTAGGCAAGTATCCCTTGCTCGTCGGCGGCTCTTGCCATCTCTTCTGGATTTTATTGTATTTAATTTATTGTAAAATTTTATAATCATGAGTAGTGTAGCTTAGCAGTAGAACTGCCATGATAACCTAGACTAGCTTGGTCCGATACTGGGATAGACCGTATCGGACGACTCGGATGGGTCATCCACACCTCCGAGGACACGAGCACGACTCACTTGTACGGATTGTCCCCATGTGCCCCGTGTCCGACTCGCGGTCGGGTAACGACTTTGGCTAACTTTACTTGTGGCGGTGATTGTGCTTGGGTTAGGGATTTATGGACATGTGTCGTGGTGCGCCCTGCAAGGCGGTTATTTTATTATTATGCATATTGGCTTGGCGCCCAGTACGCATTGTAGTACTGCTGGAGGCCGAGATAGTAGTGGTCTCGGGTTCGATTGATTTTCCAGTACGCCTCGTAGCGCTGCTGGAGGCCGGGGCTTAGTGTTCTCGGCTATCGATTTGTTCCCAGTACGCATCGTAGTGCTGCTGGTAGCTGAGACTTAGTGTTCTCAGTATACGATTCTGCGATCTCGCGGCGGGTTGCACCGAGTGGATTTTAGCCCCAATTCACTGGGAGCTCCTGTCCTGAATACAGAGGAGACTCTGTCGGATTTTTCCAGAATTCTCGGTTGGGAATTTGGTTCGAAGGATTGGGCAGAACCATTCCTTTGGTTTGCGGGACTGAACTCATGCATGCTCTTCTTGGTATAGCATCCCTGATCATATTGCCTGCTAGGTAGACTCCCGACTAGATTAGTCGCCTAGCATCTTGACCTGTCTTGTCCGCCGGATTTTGTAAGGAGAGCGGTTCTACTCGGGTGAAGGTCTGCAACCCTGGTCCTTGTTTGGTTTAAGGATTGTGGATCTGATCTAGAGTGGTTCACACAATCCTTGCCATCTTCCGACGGCATTGATTAGTGTTGACCCATGTGTTGGGATTATGATCTGATTTGAGGATTGACTATGAGGGGACATGATATTGAGATATTGATAATGGTAGACTAAGTAGATTCTTAGATAGTGTTGCTAGTTCTTTGATGATGTTCTAATTTGATCAGATATGTCTTCGAGGACTTTTGGATTTTGGATACTGGTGCGAGTGTCTCGCGGAACGAGGAGAATATCGAGGGTATTATTATATGATTTTTACTCGACTTCCCAAACGCCCAAAACCTGGTACTTTTGTGTATTCCGGTAGTTGGAGAACCTGTTTTGATTGCTGTATCTTGGTAGTTGAGGGGCTTGTTTTCTAGTGGCTTGTGATCATTGACTTGGAGGATTCTTGTGAGTCAGAGGGCCTAGCATTGTTAGGGGAATGAGCTTGGTATTTGGTGGTTGTCTTTATTGACGTGATATTCACTCCATCATGGATGGGAGACTCTTGCTAGATTGATCTAGTGGATGGACCGACTTGATGATTTGAGCTGTAGGTTCCCATGTGTACTTGATAGACTATTATAGTGGAGATTTTGATCTTGTACCCGACTTGTTATCCATGTCACGATTTGGGCATGTGACTACTTGTGACTGGTAGGTTTAACCTTGTTCCTGGTATTGCACGATGACCTGGACCTGTCTTGATTCTTGATTAGTGGCCCGTAGAGGTGCACTCCTGACTAGCACTCTGGACTTGACAGTAAACCTGGCATGTATACTCTTGATTCTTGATAGTTGCCCGTGGTGGCGCACTCCTGACTAGTACTCTCGACATGGCATGTTTACTCTTGATTGCTGTTGCGACAGCCAGTCCTGACTTACTCAGCATGACCCCGTCTTGACACCGTGGTTGATTTCTCTTGATTGTGCTTTTATAAGCCACCAGTCCAGTCTTGTCTTACATCATGTCTAGGACATGGATCCCTGAGTACCACGGTCAGAGATCCATAATGAAACTGACTAGGCTAATAACTAGATTAATCATGTAGTTCATGGGGACTTCCCAGTGACCTGTTGCTTGTCTGACCCCGGCCCTATGTATCTATATATATACTAGGGATTTTTTTGCTATCCGTCGAGATGAGCGCATTCCCAGCCCTCCGTCGAGTGTGGCACTTCTTTAGGGCACATGTATCTTACTGCAGTGTGCATGCTATATCTATCTTTTTCTTTTGTTGGGGGCCATTCGGGTAGTAGCAAGCATGAGCTGGACTTTGAAGTCTCATTGCATCTTGTTAGTAATTAGGCCTGTGATAACCCTAGTTAGCTAATAATAGCAAGCCGTAGGCATTGTGTGGCCGCTTGTCCTTCTGTGTCGTTTGGCTTGTTGCCTGTTAGCCAGCGGATATTGATTTCCAGCTGGCAATACAGGTGTTAGTGGATGCTAGGGAGATTGTGATTGTGTTAGCTTCACTATACTTGTGGATTGTTATCGTGCGTTGGTACCGCACGATCCTTTACCTTTATTTACTGTTTTTAGATGTTATTCTTGTCATATTTTATCCTGCTGGTTTTCTTCGCCCGTCCTTGAGCCTTCCTTTCTGGTACTTGCTGCGGTTGGCCTGACCAACCCTGGATTGTTCCCAGATTGTCTGAGACTAACCCGGTGGATCTTCCAGACATGACTTGGAGGGTGTGCTTCAGTTCCAGACCATGCTAGGAACTGTGGGAAGGTATACTTGTCTATATTATTATTCTGTACTGTAGATTCCAGATTTTCATATGAGTATTTCCTGTTTTTCATATGATTATCTCTCTTGATGTTGTTTCATTGTGATTTGCCTATGGACATGAGATCGGATTTAGGCCATAGATTGATTGCATGCTAGGATACCCAGCAAGACTTGACAGCCGTCATCGCCGTATAGCGTATTCGTACCTTATACGGTGTAGCTGGCCTACGTCCGTCCCCGTATTCCGGTACTGGGGCGTGACACATCGAAACCCTAAGGCCTCGTTTGGTTCGCGGAATGGAAGGGAAAGGAAATCAATTCCTTATCATTTCCTTTCCTTTGGGAAACTTTAATTTCCATTGATTTTCCTTTCCGATGTTTGGCAATGCCAAGGAATTTGGAAAGGAAAGTGAATACTTCAATGTGGGAAAGTGATTCCTTGCTTGGATGGATGGAATCACTTTCCCCCTAATTTCCCTTCCATTGGGAATCACTTTCCTTTCCTCCTCAATTTCTTGGACACCCAAACATAGGAAAGTAATCACTTTCCTTTCCCAACCCGGAGATTCCGCGAACCAAACGAGGCCTAACTCCGACGACACCCTAGCGCCACCTCCATAGCCACCTTCACCGCCTACAACCACCACCATCCAGTTCGCCACGTCAAAGCGAGTGCAGCGTCACCCCAGCGCCGCGACGCCGAAGCTTCCTCCGTCCTGTCGCAGCATCAACAGCCCGCTCGACTTGGACACGTACGTGTCTTTTAGCCTTTCATGTCCTGTTGTGTCTCGTACTCACCTATGTGACTCGCCGAGTCTCGACGAGCCTCGTGGTAAGTCTGGACACGTCCAACTCGAGTCGTGCGTGTCGTGCACGACCCGGACACTTGGACTCGGCCGTTCTTCGTGTCCCTAACTATCAGGACACGAAGTTTGGACTATCGGGTTAAAACCCATTAACCTAAATTCTAACATAAAACTAACCCGAACCCTTCCTTAAACAACTGACTCGGGCTGACCCCCCTGGCCAGCCCGAGCGCGCTAAAACCCTACCCCCCCTGGCCGAGTTCGAGCCCCCCTTCTCTGTTTTGTTTTGTTTATGTTTTTATTTTATTATTTATATGTATATATGTATATATATATATATATATATATATATATATATATATATATATATATATATATATAAATATATATATATATATGTATTATATATATATGTATACATGTATATTTATGTATATATATATTTATTATATATATACTGTTATGTATATGTGCATATACTGTATTTGTATATATATATTTATATTATACTTTATATATAATAGATATATAATATATATATATATAGATATTATATCATATATATAATATATATATTAATAATATTATATATAGATATAGATAATATATATATATATATATATAATATAGAATATTATATAAGTACTAAATATAATATATATATATATAATATATATATATAGATATATATATATATATAATATATATTTAGTACTTAATTATATATATATATATATATATCTATATATATATATAATATATATTATATATTATATATATATATATATAATAGAATTTTATATATATATATATATATAATATCTATATATATATGTATAATAATATATATATATATATAATATATATATATATGTGTGTGTGTGTGTGTGTGTGTGTGTGTGTGTGTAAATATAAATATATATATATATATATATATAGATATATATATATTATATATATCTATATATATATATATATAATATATATATAATATATATATATTTATATGAGCGCGCTAAAACCCGACCCCCACTGGCCGAGTTCGATCCCCCCCTTCTCTTTGTTTTGTTTTTGTTTTGTTTATGTTTTTATTTTATTATTTTATATATATATATATATATATATATATTAATAAAATATATATTCTATATATATATATATATATATATATTTATATATATATATATATATAGAATATATATATATAGATATATATATATATATATATATACTGTTATATGTGCTATACTGTATTTGTATATATATTTTATATACAAACAGTATATGCCATATCATAACAGTATATATAATATATATAGATATATCTAATATATATATATATATATATATATATCTATATATATATATATATATATATAGATATATATATATCTATATATTATATATCTTTACATTTTTTTTATTTATATCTATTATATTTACATATATATATATATATATAATATATATATATATATAATATATATATCTTCTAATATAATATATATATATATAATCTATCTATTTTTCTTATATATATATGTATATATATTAAAAAAATATATATATATATACATATATATATATATATATATATATATATCTATATATGTATATGTATATGTATATGTATATATATATATATATATATATATATATATATATATATATATATATATATATATATATATATATATATATATATATATATATATATATATATATATATATATATATATAAAATATTGTTGTTGTATATTTATATATGTATTTCAAATTCTACTTTGTACAAAATATTATTATGTAAAATTTCACAAGTTATTTTATTGTGTAATTTTGTGACTTGTATATTTTACCACTTTTAAAATATATTATTTATATTTAAATTCCTGTATTTTATTAATCATGGCCAATTGATGTCCAAGCCTAGCATGGATATTTGGGCCCAATTGTGTCTAATACATTCGGAGTCTGTACAAGTCATATTGGACTTGATTCATGGCTTTGGGTCCTGTATCTGGACTTCGGTTCAATTTCGAATACATGGACAAAATAGTAAATAATTAATTAATTAATTTCTAGAAATGGTTACTTGCTGTGTTTGAATATATATATATATATATATATATATTTTAATTGCTGTAAAAATTTGGAAAAATTATATTTAAATACTATGTTAATTTAGCTAATTTATTATAATTTTCCAGCATTTAATAAGTAATTTTGGTATTTTATAAAAATGGAAAAATAGAACTTATTTTCAGGATACATATGTTTGCTGATTTTAATAAATATTTATGAGGGTTTATAAATTCCAGAAAAATTAGTATAATTTTCTATAATTAACAAGAATCATTTTGGTTCTTTATTTTATGTAAAATTGAGCTTTTTGTCTATCTCAAAAATTATTGGAACACAGTGTACAGTTTGATTTATTTATTGAATAGTTACGACTTGCAATATTTTGTGTTGTTTTGAGTTATAGTCGTATTGAACCTCACCCCGCACTAGTGTAAAGACCCTAAAAAGTTAGTTTGGGTATTGTGTCACCCCACATTGGTCTCCTATGCTAAAGTCACCATTTGGCTAGGTGTCCAGTCAGAAAGTCGTATCACACAACTAGTGTGTTAGTGTTTAACTTAGTATAAAAACTGTTTATGTGTTGTTTCTACAGTGACGAGTCACCAGACATCTATAGCATTTTTATTGCTGCTTTGCTTTGCTAAAGGCAAGTACTTCTACAAACTTTATATACTGCTATAACAATAAACTGTGATTTTCCAACCATATTAAATGCTGATCCTTGGGGTAGCAAGTTAAAACTTCACTTGTTGTATTACTTTCAGTCTCTACCATGCTTAGGACAATTTCATATCTCTCACATGTTTAAATAACGGGTTAAGGAAAAACTGTTAGTAGTGTACGTGATCATGACCCCTTCTCCGTATGTATTTATCGCGCACGGTAACATTCTATATGTAACTTTGCCGTATGTTCTGATCTCATATTTGTGTATGGATATACACCGATGCCGTTCGTGCACGTATGTGTATGCCAAAAAAACTTGATATGTACCGCTGTACATCCTATTCACCTATTGACTGATCACGTACATGCTATGATTTTAAACTTTTAAAATATATGTTGCCATTTCTAAAAAGAACAAATTAAACCATGATATGCCATGATTCCAGTTTATCACACTTATGTTCATGTTTCGTATATTTAGTTTGTTAGAATCAGTACTTGCTCCCATCCTGACAGGATAACGTTATAGGTATACTTACTGAGGAGGAGTTGCTCTGTGATTTATATTATGGAGTTACTGTCGGGGACCAGGCTTTATCTTACGAGGATGTACCTGCGGGAAAACTCGTCTAGTTGTCTATTTACTTTGGACTTTTGAGAGTAGTCATGTATTAGACTATGTATTTTGTGACTGGACCTATATCCAGCTTTACATTTCGGACTTGTACTTGGGACATACTTATATATGAGATGACTTTTGTGTTTGGAACATTTATGACTCTTTATTACTTATAGAACTGTTAGCACATTTTAATCTTATCTTGTTATCTTTAGAACAACTTACTACGCTTTATCTCAAGCGTAGGCTGGACATGTCTCGGCCTGGCCCAATAATTTGGGTAGCGGATCATGACATATTTTTAGTGGTAGCCCATGCAGGTCCTGACTAAATTATTTGGTTATGTTATTGTACCAAGCTTGCCTGCAATTAGGAACTTAAGGTAATTAGACAACACTAGGAATGATGCTTAGAATATCTAGAGGATTACTACGATTGCAACATAGGAAACGCATCACATGTTCGTTGTTACAAATTAGATTTTCTTGTTATTTATGATTGTTTACTTTAAAGAGTCCTTATAAGTCCCTTTTGTTTATTTAGATGGTGCTCACTCGCTCATCCCAGTATGTCACACCTGAGAATGGCACACTCCCTATCCAGTCGATTGACCAGTTGACCGATGCACCTCCACCTACTACACTCTCCCACTCCACAAATCCACCTTCTACATCACAGTCCCAGCAGGACCCGATACTCCCACCACCACCTATCACTATACCTACCCAGGCTTCCGTTACACTCGACGGGAACCAACTGCTCACTCTAATTCAGGGGTTCCTAACGACCCATCAGGAGCAGACCATCCTACTCCGTTAGAGCATGGAGCATTCTGAGGAATGTACCGTGGTCCCACCACTTGTAGAGCCACGGCAGAGAGCAGGGACAATCAAGGACTTCATGGGTATGAACCCCAAGGAGTTCTTAGGGACTGAGGGTATAGTAGTAGCAGATGACTGGCTAGACTCGGTAGAGAGGAAGCTCCTTGGAGCTAGGTTGCCGAGTAACCTCCAGGTCGAGGCAGCGGGGTTTCTGCTGATAGACTTGGCAGGAGTTTGGTTCAGGAATGAGCCACTATTCGCGAGAGGGAAGGCCACTTGGGATCAGTTCAAGACCCAGTTTCAAGAAGAAATTCTTCTCGACCACCGCTAGGATAGCCATGGGGCTACAATTCCAGAACATCCAGCAGGGGAAACCGTTCTGTTGACGAGTATACAACAGAGTTTAGTCGCCTGAGCCGTTTTGCTCCTAGTCTAGTTGCAGACCCTGAGGAGATGATGCGTAGGTTTTGCCATGGTCTAGTTCCAGACATTGGCATTCTTATAGTGGCGAACGGTACGACTGACTACTACCAGAGCCTAGAGTTGGCCCGGAGCATAGATGAGTGTCTTCTGTCTTGCAAGAGGCCGGCTTCTGTACACCTTGAGGGACCCTCCAAGCGTCAGGCTTTCCAGCCGAGAGCACCGACGTCGCACCAGCAGACATACCGTCCTCCCGTACCACATCATCCGACCCTGCCAGTTAGAGCCCCGGGACCCCGACAGCAGCAGAAGGGAGCTTTGTGTGCATTCTGTAAAAGGCCAAGCCACGACGCTTTCATCTTAGGAAGAGGTTGGGCACTGTTTAGCTTGTGGGTCTGCCATCCATCAGCTTCGGGACTGCCCAGTAGTAAGAGTACCAGGTGCCGGACCACCGTCTAGAGGACTGCCACTTCCGACTTAGCATCAGAGGTTTGGACAACATCTGCAGCAATAGAAGGGACCCCAGGGGAAGGCTTATAGCCTAGCTCTTGAGCCGGAGCCGGAGCAGGTTTCGAAGCCAGATTATTTGGCTGACGTCATCACAGGTCATGTTTATTTGCATACTTTTTTAGCTCTATGCTTGTTTGATTCACATCACATAGCTTTCTGTCATTAGAGTTTTTGCATAAACACCACTTAGTAGCTACACCTACTGAGGAGATGAGTAGAGTAATGGCGGGAGGCGGATTAGTGCCCATTAGAGCTATCTATAGATGCACTATTACTATAGCCGGAAGAGAGTTTAGGGGACGATTCTTTGTGATGCCACTCCCCGGGTATGATATCATATTGGGCATGGACTGGCTTAGCTATGCCCATACAGCCATAGACTGTCATGAGGGTAGTATTCTGTTCAGTCCCCCAGGCACGGCACCATTCAGTGTCAGGAGGACAGGGCCGGAGATCAGCTTAGAGCCAAACTGTTATGCGACAGTTGGGGAGATAGTACTGCCACACCCTATCATTAGGGAGTTTATGGATGTATTCTCAGAGGATCTTCAGGACTTCCGTCTGACAGAGATGTAGAGTTTACTATAGATTTAGTACCGGGTTCATCACCAGTATCCCGGGCTTGCTATGGAGTGAACCCCAAGGAGGCCGTAGAGATGAAGGAGCAGATTGATGACCTGTTGAAAAAGGGTTTCATTCGATCTAGTGCTTCTCCATAGGGAGCGCCAGTACTTTTTGTGCCTAAGAAGGATGGTACAGTCCGGTTGTATATTGACTACCGGGCGTTGAATACCATCACCATTAAGAACAAATATCCTCTGCCTAGGATAGATGATTTGTTCGACCAGTTGAGTGGGGCGAAGGTGTTTTTCCAGGATAGATTTGAGATCCGGGTACCACCAGGTGAAAGTTAGGGCTGCAGACATCCAGAAGAAGGCGTTCAACACGAAGTACGGGCTGTACGAGTTTCTGGTGATGCCATTTGGTCTCACAAATGTGCCAGCTGTCTTTATGAACTTGATGAATAAGACATTTCACCAGTATCTGGATAAGTTCGTCGTAGTATTCATCGACGACATCCTGATATACTCGAAGATGCCGGAGGAGCACGTAGAGCACTTGCGGACAGTTTTGGGGATTCTGAGGCAGGAGAGGTTGTTTGCCAAATTGTCGAAGTGCGAGTTCTTTTTGGACCATGTAGTTACTGGAGAGGGGATCTCGGTAGATCCCAGAAAGATTGCTGCCGTTGAGACATGGAAGGCTCCGACGTCAGTTTCAGAGATCAGGAGCTTTCTGGGTTTAGCTTGCTATTATAGGAAGTTCATCCAGGACTTTGCTAGGATAGCTGAAACCATGACGAAACTGACGCGGAAGGACGCAGAGTACATCTGGTCAGAGGACTGCCAGGCAGCATTTAAGGAGTTGAAGACGAGGCTGACGACCGCTCTAGTTCTGACATTACCTTCAGGGTCTGGAGGTTTCACTATATACATCGATGCTTCGGGAAAGGGGCTAGGATGTGTCCTGCAGCAGCATGGGAAAGTGATTGCTTATGCATCTAGGCAATTACGGACTCATGAGCGGAACTATCCTACCCATGACCTAGAGTTAGCTGTGGTGATCTTTGCACTCAAGTTATGGAAACATTACTTATACGGAAAGCGTGTGAAAATCTTTACTGACCACAAGAGCTTGAAGTATGTGTTCACGCAGAAAGAGCTGAACATGAGGCAAAGACGATGGTTGGAGTTGATGAAGGACTTCGACATCGATTTATAGTATCACCCCGGGAAGGAAAATGTGGTGGCAGATGTGCTGAGCAGGCATCCGATGGCATGGTATCTGATGATAGATCGGCATTTGCGGGAAGATCTGGAGAAGCTCGGTATCGAGATAGTTCGGCCAGGATCAGTGATACAGATGATGGTGCTTGGCATTCAGTCAGGTTTGATAGAGCAGATTAAGGAGGCACAATCTACAGATGAGAGCCTTCGCAGACTTCGAGCCCAGGCTTTAGCTGGATTGTTGGATGACTTCACCGTAGCAGAGGATGGATCCTTGAGGCATGGCAGCCGGTTGTGCGTGCCGAAGGAAGAGCTGATAGAGGTAGTCTTGTAGGAGACGTACCGATCGAGATATTCTATTCACCCTGGTGCCAACAAGATGTACCGTGACTTGCGGGAACATCTTTGGTGGCACGGGATGAAGAGAGATGTATCACGTTTCATTTCGAGATGCCTAGTTTGTCAGCAGGTCAAGGCGGAGCGCCAGAGGCCAGCTGGTCTGTTGCAGCCGTTACCCATTCCCGAGTAGAAGTAGGAACACATTATGATGGACTTCGTCTTAGGGCTTCCTCGTTCCCAAAGAGGGAAGGATGCCATTTGGGTCATCGTGGACAGGCTGACGAAGTGTGCGCACTTCATACCCTTCAAGGTGGGGCTTTCCACCGAGAAGTTGGCAGAGCTATACATGTAGCAGATAGTTCTCTTACACAGAGTGTCACGTCCCGATTCCGTAGAATCGATAGTCGTCTCCCGGGCGTGATGCCGTACGAACCTAAGTTGCGATCGCACAAGGCATAGTTATAAGGTTATCCGAAACACAACATCAAGTTAGAGTACGCAGAGAAATTGAATGACACATTTGAAATAGAAATAGACTTTTTTATTGATGATAATAAAACTTTACATAGACTCCTTTACAATCATTGCCGTGCGGGCCACAATATGACTCGACTTACAAAATGAACGCCGATGAGATAGTCGTTCCATACATTACATCCCTTTTTACAAGCAAAAACCATTATACATTTCCATCTGCTATCGAGGCGAGTCGAGTCGTCATCTTCTTTTGGACTGAGTGCGGGTCTTCTTCAAAAGGAATCCAGAAACAAGCCTTTACACGCGGACGAGGCTTCAAAAGAGTTCACTTCGCCTTGAGCTTTTAGGTGGCACGCCCTTCGTGGTTCGGGGTACCTGCGTGGAGAGCGAGGATCAGTATATTACACTTTGTACTGGTGCGTGGCGATTTAAGTTCCAAGCTCTCATTTGGTTGAAGAGCTTATATGACTTAGAGTATGAATGTTTCTAACCATCCTAATGAATTTCAGGCAAGCATATGACAAGCAAAATGAAATTTACATTGAAAACTTACCCACGGTGGACCGCATCGCGCCTTATGAAACTTACCATGTTCTTCCCTGTCTATTGTTATCATTTTCATACCAAGTGCAATATTTCGTGTGTTGGTCACTGGCTCCCAGAGCCATCGTGGACTCCTCTAGCTTTTGTTAGACGGAGTCCTTTCAGCGTGAGTAGCGAGCCCCGCTGCAAGTCCTCGCCTAACCCGTGCCCAGCACAGCTAATTATTTGTTTCCCTTTATGCCCGCAACGGTCCCGTGGCCTCGGGTTGCCGTGCGGAAAAACGCTCACCTTGTCGACAAGTTGTCCATGACCGTGCAAAGACATGTTTTTAGTTGTTAAGACATAGCCTACCTTTTCTTTGAAAACTTGTTCATTCATTCGTGTTCGTGCACTTGCATTTATCTTTACATTCGCAACAACACTATCAATTTTGCCTAAGAAGGGGGTCGAGTAGAGAAGGGTCAGCCACTCACCTTGAGTTTACTTCGGCGAGAGAACTTGTTGGTCGCGCTAGACGTCGCCTACGCGATTACCTGAAATCACACAAGCAAACCGATTAGAACACTGCATTATTCAAGGAGTTCGATAGGAAATGCGAGTTCGAAATGTAAGCCATGAAAACTATCGAAAACATTCACGAAAATGCATTCAAAAATAAAGCCAAAACCAACGCAAGCGGCGTGAAAAGCAGAGCAACGGGAGGTCTCTCCCGACTCAGCCGCAGAGTCAATCCTCGAGGCGCAGCCCGCTGAATATGGGACTTGGTTCCGAAGAAGACATTCCATAACGAGGAATGGATCTTAATTCAACCGTTCCCGTTCGATCGACTCGTCCGATCCCGACCTATCGGTCCCGACCGAATCGATAGCGACAGTGTTCCTTTCTCGCGCACCCCGCAGACAGAGTACGGGGCACGATGTAGGGACGGGGCACTACACAGAGTACCAGTGAGCATCGTGTCGGACCGATACAACAGATTCACGTCCCACTACTGGAGGAGCTTGCAGGAGGAGTTGGGCAGTCGGCTCAAGTTCAGTACGGCATACCACCCGCAGACAGATGGATAGTCTGAGCGGACGATACAGACGCTAGAGGACATGCTGAGGACTTGTGTGCTGGACTTTGGCAGATCATGGGAGAGCCATCTGTACTTGGTAGAGTTTTCATGCAACAACAGCCACCAAGTCAGTATCGGTAATGTCTCCTTTCGAGGCATTATATGGACGACGATGTCGTACACCGCTCTTTTGGGATGATGTTAGGGACAGAGTTATGCTTGGGCCAGAGATGATCACGGATGCAGCAGAGAAGGTCGGGATGATCAGAGACAGGCTCAGAGTCGTTCAGGACATGCAAAAACACTGGGTCGATGCTAGTCGCAGACCGATGAAGTTCGCTGACGGAGATATGGTGCTAGTGAAGATATCACCTACTAGAGGGACGATCCGGTTCGGACGATGAGGCAAGTTGAGCCCCAGATACATCGGACCGTTCGAGATACTTGGCAGGATCGGAGAGGTAGCTTATAGGGTTGCACTTCAACCCAACCTAGCAGGAGTTCACGATGTCTTTCATGTGTCTCAGCTGAGGAGATATGTTCCGGACCCCAGCCATTTGCTAGATCATTCAGAGTTGGAGATCGGACCGAGCCTTGCAGTTACTGAGCAGCCAGTGGAGATATTGGACAGGAGAGAGAAGAGGCTGAGGAACAAAGTCATACCCTTAGTACGAGTAGCTTGGAGCCGTCACTCTTCGGGTGAATCTACTTGGGAGAGGGAGTCGGACATGAGGGAGAGATATTCTCACTTGTTCGACCCAACAGCTGCGAGAGAACCACCCGTTCCCGCTTGATACCCTAGAGGTTAGTCTTAATAATAGCCTTAGTCATTTGTTTGCATTGCTTGCTATGTTAGAATGTTTGTAGTCTTCTATCCTTGTAAATTTCGAGGACAAAATTTTTCAAGGAGGGAAGATTTATAAGCCCTAGATTTCAAAAATAATATTTTAAAAATATTTAAATAGCTTTATATATTTAAAATGAATTAATATAATTATTAGGAATTTTTCTAGAATTTTTAAATAATTTTTAAGTCAAAATATATCATGTTATAATTATTTGAATTGTTTTAATATCACTTTGTAATAGTTTTAATTGTTATTATATCAGTATGCAATTTAATAATTTATTTTAGTTACAGTTTGCAAATGATATTTGCAAACTGATAGGTTTAGGGCATTTATGTAAAACCCCAAATTTGGGGGACCTTGCTGCAAAACCACCGTCACCCCCCCCCCCCCACGTTCTCTAGCCAGCTGCCTCCGACGACCGACGACCCCCATGACCACCCGCCCCGACAATCCGGCCAGCCCCAGCCCTAAAACCGACCTCCTTCTTCTCCCTATAATACCCCCCAGATCGAACCCTAACCCTAGTACACCACCACGACCCCCCTTCTTCCCCGACTAGACCCCACCGAAACCTTAACTCCGACGACACCCTAGCGCCACCTCACAGCCACCTTCACCGCCTACAACCACCGCATCCAGTTAGCTACATCAAGGCGAGTGCCGTGCCACCCCAGCGCCGCGACGCCGACGCTTCCTCCTACCGTCGCAGCATCAACAGCCCGCTCGACTTGGACACGTACGTGTCTTTTAGCCTTTCGTGTCCTGTTGTGTCTCGTACTCACCTATGTGACTCGTCGACTCTCGCGAACCTCGTAGTAAGTTTGGACATGTCCAACTCGAGTCGTGCGTGTCATGCACGACCCAGACACTTGGACTCGACCGTTCTTTGTGTCCCTAACGTCAGGACACGAAGTTTGGGCTATCGGGTTAAAACCCATTAACCTGAATTCTAACATAAAACTAACCCGAA